>JAUCBL010000347.1:2500-10000 GCA_033807585.1 Hydrophis major
TGGTTTTTTTGGGAAAGTGAACCGCCTGTTTCCTGGGTTTTTCCCTTCCCACCCAAACCTGGCTTGGGTTCCATCCTCCTATCTTTCCACCTTTCATTTCTATCCAACCATCGCTTCCCACCTTTTTCTATCCTTTTTTTTCTCCAAATCCTTTCCTCCCACCTATTCTCAGAAATTGATTTCAATTCATTTCTTCCCCTGTCTTCTTTGGCTTTCCAGACCTCTCGTCCTTTCCTATTCGGACACTTGATACTCGATCCTTTCGTCTGTCAAGTAAGGCCTAGCTGGACTTTTTTTTTTTTTTTTTACACAGGCGCCCAATATAAGCCCTACCTCCCCCCAAAATAAGCCCTAAATTACGATTCCCCACCCCCTTGAATGGATACCCAGACCACAGGATGCTTATGAAATGCTAAGAAATGTAGCCTGTTTCCATGAAAATACGACCTTCCCTGCTAGGCCTAGTAAGGCCTAGCTTGATTTCGAACCTGTGCCCCCAATATAAGCCCTACCTCCCCCCAAAATAAGCCCTAAATGAAGATCCTTCTGTCCGCGGTCCAGCAAACCTCCCCTCCACCCAATCCCTCCAAGAGAGAGAGAAAGGCCTCTACTCAAAGGATCCTCTTGATTAATCATAGTAAACTGGCACAACAGGGGAAATCCTTCATTGGAAAGTCCCGGGCTTCCTTGCCATAAGTAAAAAAAACTACAAAGCGTAGTTACCGAACCGGTAGTAACCCCGGAGGGAATCCCACTCCTTCCTTTGGGATCTTTAAGACCTGGGGACTTCAACTCCCAGAATTCCTCCCCCCCCCCCAAGCCAGTTTTGCTAAGACTTCAACTCATCTTATGCCTGCTTACTCTCTTGTCCTCCCTTCCTCTAACTCTAGGGAGTAGAAGAGGAGGATATCCCCCCCCCCAAAAAAAAACAGGATAATGGAATGGGGAGATTCTGGGAGTTGAAGTCCAACAGGTCCGGTTTATTATTTTTATTTTTTATTGATTGATTGATTGATTTGAAAAGCCATTAAAAAAAAACCCCACGATGTACAATCCAATCCAACTTAACATTGTGGACAAAAATCAAGATATACAAATACCAAATCAATAAACATATTGTTTCTTTTATTTTTCTGATATGTACCCATTTCATGTATTCATAACTCTGTATATACTTAGACTTATTATCTTGTAAACAATTGACAAATCAAATCAATCAATCAATCAATCAATGAACAAACATATCAAACATAAAAAAACATAGGCTTCTGAACAACTTTTTTTTTCTTGGTAATGATTTTACTACTATTCATTTCTTATTTGGTAAACATTCTTAATTGAACTACTCCATTCAAATACATATCTTTTAAATATGTATATAATACATATCTTTTGTACATATCTTTTATACATATCTTTTAAATATGTATAAAATACATATCTTTTAAATTCCTGGTTTTTTCCCCCTCTTTAATCCACTGATACCATTTATCCCAAGCTGTCATATATCTTGAGTCTTCCTAATTTCCTAAGTCTTTGTGTAAGTAGGCCCATTTCAATGGAGTCAAGTATTTTCTGAGTCTTAAAGTGGCCAAGATGGGAGACGTCCCTGCCCTATGGTTTCTTTTATTTTTCTTATATGCATCCTATATGTATCTTATATATATATTTTAAATGTATTTCATGTATTCATAACTATGTTTATCCTTATACCGTCCCTGTCCTATTGTTTCTTTTTATTTTTCTTATATGTATCCATGTATTCATAACTATGTTTATACTTATACCACCCCGATCCTATTCTTTCTTTTATCTTTATTTTTTATTTTTCTTATATGTATCCATTTCATGTATTCATAACTATGTTTATACTTATACCGTCCCTGTCCGATTCTTTCTTTTATCTTTATTTTTTATTTTTCTTATATGTATCCATTTCATGTATTCATAACTATGTTTATACTTATACCGTCCCTGTCCTATTATTTCTTTTATTTTCCTTATATATATCCATATATTCATAACTATGTTTATCCTTATACCGTCCCTGTCCTATTATTTCTTTTTATTTTTCTTATATGTATCTTCTATATATTTCTTCAATGTATTTCATGTATTCATAACTATGTTTATACTTATACAGTCCCTGTCCTATTGTTTCTTTTTATTTTTCTTATATGCATCCATGTATTCATAACTATGTTTATACTTATACCGTCCCTGTCCTATTATTTCTTTTTATTTTTCTTATATGTATCTTCTATATATTTCTTCAATGTATTTCATGTATTCATAACTATATATGTATTTCATGTATTCATAACTATGTTTATACTTATACCCTCCCTGTCCTATTATTTCTTTTTATTTTTCTTATATGTATCTTCTATATATTTCTTCAATGTATTTCATGTATTCATAACTATATATGTATTTCATGTATTCATAACTATGTTTATACTTATACTGTCCCTGTCCTATTATTTCTTTTTATTTTTCTTATATGTATCCATATATTCATAACTATGTTTACACTTATACCGTCCCTGTCCTATTCTTTCTTTTATTTTTCTTATATGTATCCATATATTCATAACTATGTTTATACTTATACTGTCCCTGTCCTATTCTTTCTTTTTATTTTTCTTATCTGTATCCATGAATTCATAACTATGTTTATACTTATACCGTCCCTGTCCTATTATTTCTTTTTATTTTTCTTATATGTATCCATGTATTCATAACTATGTTTATACTTATACCGTCCCTGTCCTATTCTTTCTTTTATTTTTCTTATATGCATCCATGTATTCATAACTATGTTTATACTTATACTGTCCCTGTCCTATTCTTTCTTTTTATTTTTCTTATATGTATCCATATATTCATAACTATGTTTACACTTATACCGTCCCTGTCCTATTCTTTCTTTTGTTCTTATACGTATCCATTTCATGTATTCGTAACCGGGTTTATCCTTGTACCTGGTATCTTATAATGGCTTGACAAAAAAATAAGAAAAAAATATGAAGAAACCAAAAGGGAGCTAAGAGCTCCCTCCATTGTCTCCCTTCGTGAGCTGGGGGGGGGGGGGGAAACGTCGGGCTCCCTCCTGGCCGCCGTAAGTCGAGGACTGCCCCGATGATCTCCCCGAAGAGACGGTGGGCGAAGTGGACTTAATTGTTTCCGGGTGGCTCCAGGTCCTTCTGCCTTTTTCCTGCGGGACCAAGAACCTACCTCTGCCTTGGGGAAGGAATGTGGGGAGGGGAGTTATTATTTGCCCAACAGACAGAAAGCAGCTGAAAACCTGCCTGTCCAGAAAGGCCGGTCTGCGGACGAACATAAGATCCTTTTAAAAAAAAAAAAACAAGTTTTATTGATTTTAAAGACAAAGAAAACCTAAGACAAAGTATAAAAACCTCCTTTCTCAAAAATTACTTATAACTTTTAACAAGGCCAAGAAAGCATTGTTGTTGTTTTTTTGAAAGCAAACTTCCCCATTATCCCATTTCCACGAAAGCACTTGTATCTCTTTTCCCAATGCCTCATGGTTTATCCCTTCACTTTTCTTCAATTATATTTCTTTCTCTCCAGGCTTTCATCCATTCTCCATCAAGCATAAGCAGACAAAATGCAGAACATCGAACGAGACATAGAAAGATAAAGCCTCCTTAACGATCCTTTGATCCATCGCTTTTCCAAATTCAAAAGTGGCTTAGCCCTGGGGTGACATCTTTTTTTTTTTTTACAGACCTAAATCAAGTTCATGGTCACCTTATATCCCGTTCCTATCTTATTAACCATGCTCTATTTTCTATACAACTTCTCCCTTCTTTTCACTCTCTTAATTTTTATTTTGTTTATTTTATTTTTATTTTATTTATTTCAAAACCAGGATGTTTGTATCTTTGGTCCGTTCTTTGCCCATCATCTATTTCTCTCTTCTCTTTAGCAAAGAATTTCCCCTGCAATAACTTGTAAGGTGTGACGCCTTCCCCTAAAGTAACACTTAAAATAATACATAATTTCTCTCCTGATTCTGCTTAGTACATTCGACCTAAGAAGATAAGACTCTTCTTGCTGTTCGCTTGGCCCGGGGTCAAGGCCCTGCAGGAGCTTAAGTCGGCTCGGATGGCTTCCCACCAGGAGATCTCGTCCGCGGGATCTATCTATTTTCTCCTGCAGGATCCAGCCCACTTTTCCTTCCTGTCTCCGTGAACTCTACATCAGGGTGGGAGGGGGTCTCCAACCTGGGGCCACTTGCACCCTCTCGGCCTGTTTCCTCTCTTGCCATCCCTTCCTCGGTCATCTCTCCGCTCTAGACCGAAGGGGATCTGCCACCTGGGCCGACTTGAAGCCGGGTGGACTTCGACTCCCAGAATTCCCCCATTTCAACTTGCAGAGGAAGGGATGAGAAGAGAGAAAGCAGGCGGATGGCAGAGGAAGGGATGACAGGAGAGGAAGCAGGCAGATTGCAGAGGAAAAGATGGCAAGAGAGTTAAGAAGGCAGATTGCAGAGAAAGGGATTACAGGAGAGTAAGAAGGCAGAAGTCTTAGTGAAGCTGGCTGGGAATTCTGGGAGTTGGAGTCCACTAGTCTTATATCTATCTATCTATCTATCTATCTATCTATCTATCTATCTATCTATCTATCTATCTCTTTCTCTGTCTCTCCATCTATCTATGCATCCCAAAATATCAATCTCTCACTTTCTCATTCTATCTAATCTATCCACCTCGACCTACCTACCTACCATCTACCAATCAATCTATCTTTCTATAGTTATCTACCTACCTACCTACCTACCTATCTATCCATCTATCAACCTATCTATGCATCTGCCTACCTACCTACGCATCCATCTATCTTTCTACCAACCTTTGCATCTACCTACCTATGCATCTACCTACCTACCTACCTACCTACCTATTTATGCATCTACTTACCTACCTACCTACCTACCTACCTACCTATGCATCTATCTTTCTACCTACCTATGCATCTATATACCTACCTACCTACCTATCTATGCATCTACCTACCTACCTACCTACCTATGCATCTACCTACCTACCTACCTATGCATCTATCTATCTATCTACCTATGCATCTATCTATCTACCTACCTACCTACATATGCATCTATCTATGTATCTACCTACCTATGCATCTATCTACCTACCTACCTACCTACCTATCCATCCATCCATCTATTTATGCATCTACCTACCTACCTACCTACCTACCTACCTACCTACCTACCTATGCATCTACCTACCTACCTATGCATCTACCTACCTACCTATTATCTATCTACCTATCTATCTATGCATCTACCTATCTACCTACCTACCTATCTACCTACCTATGCATCTATCTATCTATCTATCTATCTATCTATCTATCTATCTATCTATCTATCTATCTATCTATCTATGCATCTAACTCTCCATCTCTCTCTCTCTCTTTTTTATCTATCTATCTATCTCTATATCTATCTACCTATCTATCTATTATCAATCTATCTATCGATCTATTATCTATCTATCTGTCTATCTATTATCTATCTATCTATTATCTATCTATCTATCTATCTATGCATCTATCTATCTATTATCTTTCTATTATCTATCTATCTATGCATCTATCTATCTATCTTTCTATCTATCTATCTATCATCTATCTATCTATTATCTATCTATCTATCGATCTATTATCTATCTATCTATTATCTATCTATCTGTCTATCTATTATCTATCTATCTATTATCTATCTATCTATCGATCTATTATCTATCTATCGATCTATTATCTATCTATCTGTCTATTATTTATCTATCTATCTATTATCTATTTTCTATCTATCTATCTATCTATCTATCTATCTATCTATCTATCTATCTATCTTATCTATCTCTATCTATTATCTATCTATCGATCGATCGATTATCTATCTATCTATCTATCTATCTATCTATCTATCTATTATCTATCTATCTATCTATCGATCTATCTATCTATCTATTTTATCTATCTCTATCTATTATCTATCGATCGATCGATCTATTATCTATCTATCTATCTATCTATCTATTATCTATCTATCTGTCTATCTATTATTTATCTATCTATCTATCTATTATCTATCTATCTATCTATCTATTTTATCTATCTCTATCTATCATCTATCTATCGATCGATCGATCGATCTATTATCTATCTATCTATTATCTATCTGTCTATCTATTATTTATCTATCTATCTATTATCTATCTATCTATCTATTATCTATCTATCTATCGATCGATCTATTATCTATCTATCTATTATTTATCTATCTATCTATCTATTATCTATCTATCTATCTATTATCTATGTATCGATCGATCGATCTATTATCTATCTATTATCTATCTATCTGTCTATCTATTATTTATCTATCTATCTATTATCTCTCTATCTGTCTATCTATTATTTATCTATTATCTATCTATTATCTATCTATCTATCTATGAATCTATCTATCTATCTATCTATCTATTATCTATCTATTTTATCTATCTCTATCTATCTATCTATTATCTATCTATCTATTATTTATCTATCTATCTATTTATCTATCTATCTATCGATCTATTATCTATCTATCTATTATCTATCTATCTGTCTATCTATTATTTATCTATCTATCTATCTATTATCTATCTATATCTATCTATCTATCTATCTATCTATCTATCTATCGATCTATTATCTATCTATCGATCGATCGATCTATTATCTATCTATCTATCTATCTATTATCTATCTATCTGTCTATCTATTATTTATCTATCTATCTATTATCTCTCTATCTGTCTATCTATTATTTATCTATTATCTATCTATTATCTATCTATCTATCTATCTATCTATCTATCTATCTATCTATTATCTATCTATTTTATCTATCTCTATCTATCTATCTATTATCTATCTATTTTATCTATCTCTATCTATCTATCTATTATCTATCTATCTATCATTTTATCTATCTATCTATCTATCGATCTATTATCTATCTATCTATCATTTATCTATCTATCTATCATTTATCTATCTATCTATCTATTATCTATCTATCGATCTATTATCTATCTATCTATCTATTATCTATCTATCTGTGTATCTATTATTTATCTATCTATTATCTATCTATCTGTCTATTATTTATCTATCTCTCTATCTATCTTTCTATCTATCTATTATCTATCTATCTATCTATCTATCTATCTATCTATCTATCTATCTATCTATTTTATCTATCTCTATCTATTATCTATCTATCGATCTATCTATCTATCTATTATCTATCTATCTGTCTATCTATTATTTATCTATCTATCTATCTATTATCTATCTATCTTTCTATCTATCTATCAATCTATTTTATCTATCTCTACCTATTATCTATCTATCTATCGATCTATTATCTATCTGTCTATCTATTATTTATCTATC
>JAUCBL010000347.1:15000-17500 GCA_033807585.1 Hydrophis major
AAATATTTTCTAATAGAATAGAAAATAGAATAGAAAAGAATAGAAAATAGAACAGAATAAGAAGAGAAGAGAACAAATATTGGAATGAAGAATAGAGTAGAATAGAATAGAACATTAGAATAGAATAGAAAATAGAATAGAATAGAACAGGAAATAGAATAGGAAAGAATAGAAAATAGAATAGAATAAGAATAGTAGAGAAAAGAAGAGAACAAATATTGGAATGAAGAATACAATAGAATAGAACATTAGAATAGAATAGAATAGAAAATAGAACAGAATAAGAAGAGAACAAATATTTTCTAATAGAATAGAAAATAGAATAGAAAAGAATAGAAAAGAATAGAAAATAGAACAGAATAAGAAGAGAAGAGAACAAATATTGGAATGAAGAATAGAGTAGAATAGAATAGAACATTAGAATAGAATAGAATAGAAAATAGAACAGAATAAGAAGAGAACAAATATTTTCTAATAGAATAGAAAATAGAATAGAAAAGAATAGAAAATAGAACAGAATAAGAAGAGAAGAGAACAAATATTGGAATGAAGAATAGAGTAGAATAGAATAGAACATTAGAATAGAATATAATAGAAAATAGAATAGAATAGAATAGGAAATAGAATAGGAAAGAATAGAAAATAGAATAGAATAAGAATAGTAGAGAAAAGAAGAGAACAAATATTGGAATGAAGAATACAATAGAATAGAACATTAGAATAGAATAGAATAGAAAATAGAACAGAATAAGAAGAGAAGAGAACAAATATTGGAATGAAGAATAGAGTAGAATAGAATAGAACATTAGAATAGAATAGAATAGAAAATAGAATATAATAGAATAGAAAATAGAATAGGAAAGAATAGAAAATAGAATAGAATAAGAATAGTAGAGAAAAGAAGAGAACAAATATTGGAATGAAGAATACAATAGAATAGAACATTAGAATAGAATAGAAAATAGAACAGAATAAGAAAAGAACAAATATTTTCTAATAGAATAGAAAAATAGAATAGAAAAGAATAGAAAATAGAACAGAATAAGAAGAGAAGAGAACAAATATGTTCTAATATAATAGAAAATAGAATGGAGAAGAATAGAAAATAGAACAGAATAAGAAGAGAAGAGAACAAATATTGGAATGAAGAATAGAGTAGAATACAATAGAACAATAGAATAGAATGGAACGGAACCTTAGAATAGAACATTAGAATATAGTATAGAAAATAGAATAGAATAGAAAATAGAAAAGAAAAGAATAGAAACTAGAACAGAATAAATATTGGAATGAAGCATAGAATAAAATAGAAAATAGTATAGAATATAGAAGAGAATGCAGAATAGAATAGAATAGAAAAGAGTATAGAATATAGAAGAGAATATAGAATAGAGTAGAATAGAATAGAACATTAGAATAGAATGGAATGGAACTTTAGAAGAGAACATTAGAATATAATATAATAGAAAATAGAATACAATAGAATAGAAAAGAATAGGAAATAGAATACAATAGAATAGAAAATAGAATACAATAAAATAGAAACTAGAACAGAATAAATATTGGAATGAAGCATAGAATAAAATAGAAAATAGTATAGAATATAGAAGAGAATATAGAATAGAGTAGGATAGAATGGAACATTAGAATAGAATGGAATGGAACTTTAGAATAGAACATTAGAATATAATATAATAGAAAATAGAATAGAATAGAAAATAGAACAGAATTAGAATAGAATAGAGAGGAGAAGAGAACAAATATTGGAACGAAGAATAGAATAGAATAGAATAGAACATTAGAATAGAATGGAGTGGAACTTTATAATATAATAGAAAATAGAATACAATAGAATAGAAAATAGAAAAGAAAAGAATAGAAAATAGAACAGCATAAATATTGGAATGAAGCATAGAATAGTAATTGGAAGAGAAGAGAAGAGAACGGAACAGTAGAACAGAATAGAAAATCGTACAGAATATAGAATAGAACAGAATATTGGAATGACGAATAGAATAGAATGGAATATTCGAATAAGAAGAGAAGAGAAGAGAAAATAGAATTTTGCGGTACGAGATGCAGTGACAAGACACGAAACGAAGCGAAACAAAAGAAGCCCTCAAGTCAGTCGAAATGTACGCGGGGTTTGCCAGCAAAACACGCCCGAGGCCTTCCCGTCTTCCCCCTCCCGTCTGCGAAGATGGAAGCTGCTTGATTTGGCATTTTGAGTCGATCGGTCAATCCTTCTTTGTCCTGCCCAAAAAAATAGGGAGCAGGGGACAAACCCCGGTGTATTATTCCTCCAGAGGAGGGGCATAAATGTTTGCTCCCCCCCCCCCCCCTGGAAATTCAAATGACTTTTTAGCAAGCCAATTTAAAAAAAAAAACACCAACAAACCACCAAAACTCTTTTGCGGGAAAGGCCCTTTGGGGTTCTGAAGCTTGTTTCCCAGGTCCTGATGGGCGGCGGTAAGGCTGCTTCGGCGTTGTCGTGCTGGGT
>JAUCBL010000347.1:22500-75000 GCA_033807585.1 Hydrophis major
CATTCCAATATTCTATTCTATTCTATTCTATTCTATTCTATTCTATTCTATTCTATTCTATTCTATTCTATTCTAATGTTTTATTCTATCTTTCATTCCAATATTCTATTCTATTCTTCCATTCCATATATTCTATACTAATGTTCTATACTATCATTCCAATATTCTATTCTATTCTATTCTATTCTATTCTATTCTATTCTATTCTATTCTAATGTTTTATTCTATCTTTCATTCCAATATTCTATTCTTCCATTCCATATATTCTATTCTATTCTAATTTTCTATTCTATCATTCCAATATTCTATTTTATTCTATTCTATTCTAATGTTCTATCTTTCATTCCAATATTCTATTCTATTCTATTCTATTCTATTCTATTCTATTCTATTCTATTCTAATGTTCTATTCTATCTTTCATTGAAATATTCTATTCTATTCTTCCATTCCATGTATTCTATTCTATTTTATTCTATTCTATTCTAATGTTCTATTCTATCATTCCAATATTCTATTCTAATGTTCTATTCTTTCATTGAAATATTCTATTCTATGCTTCCATTCCATCTATTCTATTCTATTCTAATTTTCTATTCTATCATTCCAATATTCTATTCTATTCTAATGTTCTATTTTATCTTTCATTGAAATATTCTATTCTTCCATTCCATATATTCTATTCTATTCTATTCTATTCTATTCTAATTTTCTATTCTATCATTCCAATATTATATTATATTCTATTCTATTCTATTCTAATGTTCTGTCTTTCCAATATTCTATTCTATTCTTCCATTCCATATATTCTATTCTAATGTGCTATCTTTCATTGAAATATTCTATTCTATTCTATTCTATTCTTCCATTCCATCTATTCTATTCTATTCTAATTTTCTATTCTATCATTTCAATATTCTATTCTATTCTGTTTTATTCTATTCTATTCTAATGTTCTATTCTATCTTTCATTCCAATATTTATTCTATGCTATTCTAACAGATTAACATCTAGTCCAACCCCCCACCCAAAAGTGGGAGACCCTACACCATTTCTGACAAATGACAGTCCACTCTCTTCTTGAAAGTCTCAAGTGATGGGGCTCCCACAACTTCTGTTCCATGGGTTGATTGTTCTCCATGTCAGAAAGTTTCTCCTTATTTCCAGATTGAATCTCTCCTTATTCGATTCTTCCTTGCCTGGCCTACAAGCACTTTAGAAAATAGCTTAACCCTTTCTATTCTATTCTTATTCTATTCCATATATTCTATTCTATTCCATATATTCTATTCTTATTCTATTCTAATGTTCTGTTCTATTCTATCTTTATTCTGTTCTATTCTTATTCTATTCCATAGAGTCTATTCTATTCCAAATATTCTATTCTATTCTTATTCTATTCTAATGTTCTGTTCTTATTCTATTTTTATTCTATTCTTATTCTATTCCAAAGAGTCTATTCTATTCCATATATTCTATTCTTATTCTATTCTAATGTTCTGTTCTGTACTTATTCTATTTTTATTCTATTCTATTCCATAGAGTCTATTCTATTCCATAGAGTCTATTCTATTCTTATTCTATTCTAATGTTCTGTTCTGTTCTTATTCTATTTTTATTCTATTCTATTCTTATTCTATTCCATAGAGTCTATTCTATTCCATAGAGTCTATTCTATTCCATAAATTCTATTCTATTCCATAGAGTCTATTCTTTTCTTATTCTATTCTAATGTTCTGTTCTGTTCTTATTCCATTTTTATTCTGTTCTATTCTATTCTTATTCTATTCTATAGAGTCTATTCTATTCCATATATTCTATTCTATCCTTATTCTATTCTAATGTTCTGTTCTGTTCTTATTCTGTTTTTATTCTATTCTATTCCATAGAGTCTATTCTATTCCATATATTCTATACTATTCTTATTCTATTCTAATGTTCTGTTCTGTTCTTATTCTATTTTTATTCTATTCCATTCTTATTTTATTCTATTCCATAGAATCTATTCTTATTTTATTCCATAGAGTCTATTCTATTCCATTTATTCTATTCTTATTCTATTCTAATGTTCTGTTCTGTACTTATTCTATTTTTATTCTATTCTATTCCATAGAGTCTGTTCTATTCCATAGAGTCTATTCTTTTCTTATTCTATTCTAATGTTCTGTTCTGTTCTTATTCCATTTTTATTATATTCTATTCTTATTCTATTCTATAGAGTCTATTCTATTCCATATATTCTATTCTATTCTTATTCTATTCTAATGTTCTGTTCTGTTCTTATTCTGTTTTTATTCTATTCTATTCCATAGAGTCTATTCTATTCCATATATTCTATTCTATTCTTATTCTATTCTAATGTTCTGTTCTGTTCTTATTCTATCTTTATTCTATTCCATTCTTATTCTATTCTATTCCATAGAATCTATTCTTATTCTATTCCATAGAGTCTATTCTATTCCATAGAGTCTATTCTATTATTCTATTCTAATGTTCTGTTCTGTTCTTATTCTGTTTTTATTCTATTCTATTCCATAGAGTCTATTCTATTCCATATATTCTATTCTATTCTTCTTCTATTCTAATGTTCTGTTCTGTTCTTATTCTATTTTTATTCTATTCTATTCCATTCTTATTCTATTCTATTCCATAGAATCTATTCTTATTCTATTCCATAGAGTCTATTCTATTCCATAGAGTCTATTCTATCATTCTATTCTAATGTTCTGTTCTGTTCTTATTCTATTTTTATTCTATTCTATTCCATAGAGTCTATTCTTATTCTATTCAATAGAGTCTATTCTATTCCATGTATTCTATTCTATTCCATATATTCTATTCTATTCCATATATTCTATTCTTATTCTGTTCTAATGTTCTGCTCTATTTTATTCTCATTCTATTTTGATTCGATCCTATTCTGTCCATTTTCTTATTCTATTCTATTCCATAGAGTCTATTCTATTCCATATATTCTATTCTATTCCATATATTCTATTCTTCTTCTATTCTAATGTTCTGCTCTCTTTTAGTCTCATTCTATTCTGATTCGATCCTATTCTGTCCATTTTCTTATTCTATTCTATTCCATAGAGTCTATTCTATTCCATAGAGTCTATTCTATTCCATATATTCTATTCTTCTTCTATTCTAATGTTCTGCTCTCTTTTAGTCTCATTCTATTTTTGATTCGATCCTATTCTGTCCATTTTTCTTATTCGATTCTATTCCATAGTCTATTCTATTCCATATATTCTATTCTATTCCATATATTCTATTCTTCTTCTATTCTAATGTTCTGCTCTCTTTTAGTCTCATTCTATTATGATTCGATCCTATTTTGTCCATTTTCTTATTCTATTCTATTCCATAGTCTATTCTATTCCATATATTCTATTCTATTCCATATATTCTATTCTTCTTCTATTCTAATGTTCTGTTCTGTTCTTATTCTATTTTTATTCTATTCTATTCCATGGAGTCTATTCTATTCCATATATTCTATTCTTCTTCTATTCTAATGTTCTGCTCTCTTTTAGTCTCATTCTATTCTGATTCGATCCTATTCTGTCCATTTTCTTATTCTATTCTATTCCATAGAGTCTATTCTATTCCATATATTCTATTCTATTCCATATATTCTATTCTTCTTCTATTCTAATGTTCTGCTCTCTTTTAGTCTCATTCTATTATGATTTGATCCTATTTTGTCCATTTTCTTATTCTATTCTATTCCATAGTCTATTCTATTCCATATATTCTATTCTATTCCATATATTCTATTCTTCTTCTATTCTAATGTTCTGTTCTGTTCTTATTCTATTTTTATTCTATTCTATTCCATGGAGTCTATTCTATTCCATATATTCTATTCTTCTTCTATTCTAATGTTCTGCTCTCTTTTAGTCTCATTCTATTTTTGATTCGATCCTATTCTGTCCATTTTTCTTATTCGATTCTATTCCATAGAGTCTCTATCCTCTATTCTTCTTCTGTTCTCATGTCCTGCTCTCTTTTAGTCTCATTCTATTTTGATTTGATCCTATTCTGTCCATTTTCTTATTCTATTCTATTCCATAGAGTCTATTCTATTCCATATATTCTATTCTATTCCATAGAGTCTCTATCCTCTATTCTTCTTCTATTCTAATGTCCTGCTCTCTTTTAGTCTCATTCTATTTTGATTTGATCCTATTCTGTCCATTTTCTTATTCTATTCTATTCCATGGAGTCTATTCTATTCCATATATTCTATTCTATTCCATATATTCTATTCTTATTCTGTTCTAATGTTCTGCTCTATTTTATTCTCATTCTATTTTGATTCGATCCTATTCTGTCCATTTTCTTATTCTATTCTATTCCATAGAGTCTATTCTATTCCATATATTCTATTCTATTCCATATATTCTATTCTTCTTCTATTCTAATGTTCTGTTCTGTTCTTATTCTATTTTTATTCTATTCTATTCCATGGAGTCTATTCTATTCCATATATTCTATTCTATTCCATATAATCTATTCTTCTTCTATTCTAATGTTCTGCTCTCTTTTAGTCTCATTCTATTCTGATTCGATCCTATTCTGTCCATTTTCTTATTCTATTCTATTCCATAGTCTATTCTATTCCATAGAGTCTATTCTATTCCATATATTCTATTCTTCTTCTATTCTAATGTTCTGTTCTGTTCTTATTCTATTTTTATTCTATTCTATTCCATTCTTATTCTATTCTATTCCATAGAATCTATTCTTATTCTATTCCATAGAGTCTATTCTATTCCATAGAGTCTATTCTATCATTCTATTCTAATGTTCTGTTCTGTTCTTATTCTATTTTTATTCTATTCTATTCCATAGAGTCTATTCTTATTCTATTCAATAGAGTCTATTCTATTCCATGTATTCTATTCTATTCCATATATTCTATTCTATTCCATATATTCTATTCTTATTCTGTTCTAATGTTCTGCTCTATTTTATTCTCATTCTATTTTGATTCGATCCTATTCTGTCCATTTTCTTATTCTATTCTATTCCATAGAGTCTATTCTATTCCATATATTCTATTCTATTCCATATATTCTATTCTTCTTCTATTCTAATGTTCTGCTCTCTTTTAGTCTCATTCTATTCTGATTCGATCCTATTCTGTCCATTTTCTTATTCTATTCTATTCCATAGAGTCTATTCTATTCCATAGAGTCTATTCTATTCCATATATTCTATTCTTCTTCTATTCTAATGTTCTGCTCTCTTTTAGTCTCATTCTATTTTTGATTCGATCCTATTCTGTCCATTTTTCTTATTCGATTCTATTCCATAGAGTCTATTCTATTCCATATATTCTATTCTATTCCATATATTCTATTCTTCTTCTATTCTAATGTTCTGCTCTCTTTTAGTCTCATTCTATTATGATTTGATCCTATTTTGTCCATTTTCTTATTCTATTCTATTCCATAGTCTATTCTATTCCATATATTCTATTCTATTCCATATATTCTATTCTTCTTCTATTCTAATGTTCTGTTCTGTTCTTATTCTATTTTTATTCTATTCTATTCCATGGAGTCTATTCTATTCCATATATTCTATTCTTCTTCTATTCTAATGTTCTGCTCTCTTTTAGTCTCATTCTATTCTGATTCGATCCTATTCTGTCCATTTTCTTATTCTATTCTATTCCATAGAGTCTATTCTATTCCATATATTCTATTCTATTCCATATATTCTATTCTTCTTCTATTCTAATGTTCTGCTCTCTTTTAGTCTCATTCTATTATGATTCGATCCTATTTTGTCCATTTTCTTATTCTATTCTATTCCATAGTCTATTCTATTCCATATATTCTATTCTATTCCATATATTCTATTCTTCTTCTATTCTAATGTTCTGTTCTGTTCTTATTCTATTTTTATTCTATTCTATTCCATGGAGTCTATTCTATTCCATATATTCTATTCTTCTTCTATTCTAATGTTCTGCTCTCTTTTAGTCTCATTCTATTTTTGATTCGATCCTATTCTGTCCATTTTTCTTATTCGATTCTATTCCATAGAGTCTCTATCCTCTATTCTTCTTCTGTTCTCATGTCCTGCTCTCTTTTAGTCTCATTCTATTTTGATTTGATCCTATTCTGTCCATTTTCTTATTCTATTCTATTCCATAGAGTCTATTCTATTCCATATATTCTATTCTATTCCATAGAGTCTCTATCCTCTATTCTTCTTCTATTCTAATGTCCTGCTCTCTTTTAGTCTCATTCTATTTTGATTTGATCCTATTCTGTCCATTTTCTTATTCTATTCTATTCCATGGAGTCTATTCTATTCCATATATTCTATTCTATTCCATATATTCTATTCTTATTCTGTTCTAATGTTCTGCTCTATTTTATTCTCATTCTATTTTGATTCGATCCTATTCTGTCCATTTTCTTATTCTATTCTATTCCATAGAGTCTATTCTATTCCATATATTCTATTCTATTCCATATATTCTATTCTTCTTCTATTCTAATGTTCTGTTCTGTTCTTATTCTATTTTTATTCTATTCTATTCCATGGAGTCTATTCTATTCCATATATTCTATTCTATTCCATATAATCTATTCTTCTTCTATTCTAATGTTCTGCTCTCTTTTAGTCTCATTCTATTCTGATTCGATCCTATTCTGTCCATTTTCTTATTCTATTCTATTCCATAGTCTATTCTATTCCATGGAGTCTATTCTATTCCATATATTCTATTCTATTCCATATATTCTATTCTTATTCTGTTCTAATGTTCTGCTCTATTTTATTCTCATTCTATTTTGATTCGATCCTATTCTGTCCATTTTCTTATTCTATTCTATTCCATAGAGTCTATTCTATTCCATATATTCTATTCTATTCCATATATTCTATTCTTCTTCTATTCTAATGTTCTGTTCTGTTCTTATTCTATTTTTATTCTATTCTATTCCATGGAGTCTATTCTATTCCATATATTCTATTCTATTCCATATATTCTATTCTTCTTCTATTCTAATGTTCTGCTCTCTTTTAGTCTCATTCTATTCTGATTCGATCCTATTCTGTCCATTTTCTTATTCTATTCTATTCCATAGAGTCTATTCTATTCCATATATTCTATTCTATTCCATATATTCTATTCTTCTTCTATTCTAATGTTCTGCTCTCTTTTAGTCTCATTCTATTTTTGATTCGATCCTATTCTGTCCATTTTTCTTATTCGATTCTATTCCATAGAGTCTATTCTATTCCATATATTCTATTCTATTCCATATATTGTATTCTTCTTCTATTCTAATGTTCTGCTCTCTTTTAGTCTCATTCTATTCTGATTCGATCCTATTCTGTCCATTTTCTTATTCTATTCTATTCCATAGAGTCTATTCTATTCCATATATTCTATTCTATTCCATATATTCTATTCTTCTTCTATTCTAATGTTCTGCTCTCTTTTAGTCTCATTCTATTTCTGATTCGATCCTATTCTGTCCATTTTCTTATTCTATTCTATTCCATAGAGTCTATTCTATTCCATAGAGTCTATTCTATTCCATATATTCTATTCTTCTTCTATTCTAATGTTCTGCTCTCTTTTAGTCTCATTCTATTTTTGATTCGATCCTATTCTGTCCATTTTTCTTATTCGATTCTATTCCATAGAGTCTCTATCCTCTATTCTTCTTCTGTTCTCATGTCCTGCTCTCTTTTAGTCTCATTCTATTTTGATTTGATCCTATTCTGTCCATTTTCTTATTCTATTCTATTCCATAGAGTCTATTCTATTCCATATATTCTATTCTATTCCATAGAGTCTCTATCCTCTATTCTTCTTCTATTCTAATGTCCTGCTCTCTTTTAGTCTCATTCTATTTTGATTTGATCCTATTCTGTCCATTTTCTTATTCTATTCTATTCCATGGAGTCTATTCTATTCCATATATTCTATTCTATTTCATATATTCTATTCTTATTCTGTTCTAATGTTCTGCTCTATTTTATTCTCATTCTATTTTGATTCGATCCTATTCTGTCCATTTTCTTATTCTATTCTATTCCATAGAGTCTATTCTATTCCATATATTCTATTCTATTCCATATATTCTATTCTTCTTCTATTCTAATGTTCTGTTCTGTTCTTATTCTATTTTTATTCTATTCTATTCCATGGAGTCTATTCTATTCCATATATTCTATTCTATTCCATATAATCTATTCTTCTTCTATTCTAATGTTCTGCTCTCTTTTAGTCTCATTCTATTCTGATTCGATCCTATTCTGTCCATTTTCTTATTCTATTCTATTCCATAGAGTCTATTCTATTCCATATATTCTATTCTTCCTCTATTCTAATGTTCTGCTCTCTTTTAGTCTCATTCTATTTTTGATTCGATCCTATTCTGTCCATTTTTCTTATTCGATTCTATTCCATAGTCTATTCTATTCCATATATTCTATTCTATTCCATATATTCTATTCTTCTTCTATTCTAATGTTCTGCTCTCTTTTAGTCTCATTCTATTCTGATTCGATTCTATTCTGTCCATTTTCTTATTCTATTCTATTCCATAGAGTCTATTCTATTCCATATATTCTATTCTATTCCATATATTCTATTCTTCTTCTATTCTAATGTTCTGCTCTCTTTTAGTCTCATTCTATTTTTGATTCGATCCTATTCTGTCCATTTTTCTTATTCGATTCTATTCCATAGAGTCTATTCTATTCCATATATTCTATTCTATTCCATATATTCTATTCTTCTTCTATTCTAATGTTCTGCTCTCTTTTAGTCTCATTCTATTCTGATTCGATCCTATTCTGTCCATTTTCTTATTCTATTCTATTCCATATATTCTATTCTATTCCATATATTCTATTCTATTCCATATATTCTATTCTTCTTCTATTCTAATGTTCTGCTCTCTTTTAGTCTCATTCTATTCTGATTCGATCCTATTCTGTCCATTTTCTTATTCTATTCTATTCCATAGAGTCTATTCTATTCCATAGAGTCTATTCTATTCCATATATTCTATTCTTCTTCTATTCTAATGTTCTGCTCTCTTTTAGTCTCATTCTATTTTTGATTCGATCCTATTTTGTCCATTTTTCTTATTCGATTCTATTCCATAGTCTATTCTATTCCATATATTCTATTCTATTCCATATATTCTATTCTTCTTCTATCCTAATGTTCTGCTCTCTTTTAGTCTCATTCTATTCTGATTCGATCCTATTCTGTCCATTTTCTTATTCTATTCTATACCATAGAGTCTATTCTAATCCATAGAGTCTATTCTATTCCATATATTCTATTCTTCTTCTATTCTAATGTTCTGCTCTCTTTTAGTCTCATTCTATTTTTGATTCGATCCTATTCTGTCCATTTTCTTATTCTATTCTATTCCATAGAGTCTATTGTATTCCATATATTCTATTCTTCTTCTATTCTAATGTTCTGCTCTCTTTTAGTCTCATTCTATTCTGATTCGATCCTATTCTGTCCATTTTCTTATTCTATTCTATTCCATAGAGTCTATTCTATTCCATATATTCTATTCTATTCCATATATTCTATTCTTCTTCTATTCTAATGTTCTGCTCTCTTTTAGTCTCATTCTATTTTTGATTCGATCCTATTCTGTCCATTTTTCTTATTCGATTCTATTCCATAGTCTATTCTATTCCATATATTCTATTCTATTCCATATATTCTATTCTTCTTCTATTCTAATGTTCTGCTCTCTTTTAGTCTCATTCTATTTTTGATTCGATCCTATTCTGTCCATTTTTCTTATTCTATTCTATTCCATAGAGTCTATTCTATTCCATATATTCTATTCTATTCCATATATTCTATTCTTCTTCTATTCTAATGTTCTGCTCTCTTTTAGTCTCATTCTATTTTTGATTCGATCCTATTCTGTCCATTTTTCTTATTCGATTCTATTCCATAGTCTATTCTATTCCATATATTCTATTCTATTCCATATATTCTATTCTTCTTCTATTCTAATGTTCTGCTCTCTTTTAGTCTCATTCTATTCTGATTCGATCCTATTCTGTCCATTTTTCTTATTCGATTCTATTCCATAGAGTCTATTCTATTCCATATATTCTATTCTATTCCATATATTCTATTCTTCTTCTATTCTAATGTTCTGCTCTCTTTTAGTCTCATTCTATTTTTGATTCGATCCTATTCTGTCCATTTTTCTTATTCGATTCTATTCCATAGTCTATTCTATTCCATATATTCTATTCTATTCCATATATTCTATTCTTCTTCTATTCTAATGTTCTGCTCTCTTTTAGTCTCATTCTATTTTTGATTCGATCCTATTCTGTCCATTTTTCTTATTCTATTCTATTCCATAGAGTCTATTATATTCCATAGAGTCTATTCTATTCCATAGAGTCTATTCTTCTTCTATTCTAATGTTCTGCTCTCTTTTAGTCTCATTCTATTTTTGATTCGATCCTATTCTGTCCATTTTTCTTATTCGATTCTATTCCATAGTCTATTCTATTCCATATATTCTATTCTATTCCATATATTCTATTCTTCTTCTATTCTAATGTTCTGCTCTCTTTTAGTCTCATTCTATTCTGATTCGATCCTATTCTGTCCATTTTCTTATTCTATTCTATTCCATAGTCTATTCTATTCCATATATTCTATTCTATTCCATATATTCTATTCTTCTTCTATTCTAATGTTCTGTTCTGTTCTTATTCTATTTTTATTCTATTCTATTCCATGGAGTCTGTTCTATTCCATATATTCTATTCTATTCCATATATTCTATTCTTCTTCTATTCTAATGTTCTGCTCTCTTTTAGTCTCATTCTATTCTGATTCGATCCTATTCTGTCCATTTTCTTATTCTATTCTATTCCATAGAGTCTATTCTATTCCATATATTCTATTCTATTCCATATATTCTATTCTTCTTCTATTCTAATGTTCTGCTCTCTTTTAGTCTCATTCTATTTTTGATTCGATCCTATTCTGTCCATTTTTCTTATTCGATTCTATTCCATAGTCTATTCTATTCCATATATTCTATTCTATTCCATATATTCTATTCTTCTTCTATTCTAATGTTCTGCTCTCTTTTAGTCTCATTCTATTCTGATTCGATCCTATTCTGTCCATTTTCTTATTCTATTCTATTCCATAGTCTATTCTATTCCATATATTCTATTCTATTCCATATATTCTATTCTTCTTCTATTCTAATGTTCTGTTCTGTTCTTATTCTATTTTTATTCTATTCTATTCCATGGAGTCTATTCTATTCCATATATTCTATTCTATTCCATATATTCTATTCTTCTTCTATTCTAATGTTCTGCTCTCTTTTAGTCTCATTCTATTCTGATTCGATCCTATTCTGTCCATTTTCTTATTCTATTCTATTCCATAGAGTCTATTCTATTCCATATATTCTATTCTATTCCATATATTCTATTCTTCTTCTATTCTAATGTTCTGCTCTCTTTTAGTCTCATTCTATTTTTGATTCGATCCTATTCTGTCCATTTTTCTTATTCGATTCTATTCCATAGAGTCTCTATCCTCTATTCTTCTTCTGTTCTAATGTTCTGCTCTCTTTTAGTCTCATTCTATTCTGATTCGATCCTATTCTGTCCATTTTCTTATTCTATTCTATTCCATAGAGTCTATTCTATTCCATAGAGTCTATTCTATTCCATAGAGTCTATTCTATTCCATAGAGTCTATTCTATTCCATATATTCTATTCTTCTTCTGTTCTCATGTCCTGCTCTCTTTTAGTCTCATTCTATTTTTGATTCGATCCTATTCTGTCCATTTTCTTATTCTATTCTATTCCATAGAGTCTATTCTATTCCATAGAGTCTATTCTATTCCATATATTCTATTCTTCTTCTATTCTAATGTTCTGCTCTCTTTTAGTCTCATTCTATTTTTGATTCGATCCTATTCTGTCCATTTTCTTATTCTATTCTATTCCATAGAGTCTATTCTATTCCATAGAGTCTATTCTATTCCATATATTCTATTCTTCTTCTGTTCTCATGTCCTGCTCTCTTTTAGTCTCATTCTATTTTTGATTCGATCCTATTCTGTCCATTTTCTTATTCTATTCTATTCTTCTTCTATTCTAATGTTCTGCTCTCTTTTAGTCTCATTCTATTTTTGATTCGATCCTATTCTGTCCATTTTTCTTATTCGATTCTATTCCATAGAGTCTCTATCCTCTATTCTTCTTCTGTTCTCATGTCCTGCTCTCTTTTAGTCTCATTCTATTTTGATTTGATCCTATTCTGTCCATTTTCTTATTCTATTCTATTCCATAGAGTCTATTCTATTCCATATATTCTATTCTATTCCATAGAGTCTCTATCCTCTATTCTTCTTCTATTCTAATGCCTTCTCTCTTTTAGTCTCATTCTATTTTGATTTGATCCTATTCTGTCCATTTTCTTATTCTATTCTATTCCATAGAGTCTATTCTATTCCATAGAGTCTATTCTATTCCATATATTCTATTCTTCTTCTATTCTAATGTTCTGCTCTCTTTTAGTCTCATTCTATTTTTGATTCGATCCTATTCTGTCCATTTTCTTATTCTATTCTATTCCATAGAGTCTATTCTATTCCATAGAGTCTATTCTATTCCATATATTCTATTCTATTCCATATATTCTATTCTTATTCTGTTCTAATGTTCTGCTCTATTTTATTCTCATTCTATTCTGATTCGATCCTATTCTGTCCATTTTCTTATTCTATTCTATTCCATAGAGTCTATTCTATTCCATATATTCTATTCTATTCCATAGAGTCTATTCTTATTCTATTCTAATGTTCTGTTCTGTTCTTAGTCTATTTTTATTCTATTCTATTCCATGGAGTCTATTCTATTCCATATATTCTATTCTATTCCATATATTCTATTCTTATTCTGTTCTAATGTTCTGCTCTATTTTATTCTCATTCTATTTTGATTCGATCCTATTCTGTCCATTTTCTTATTCTATTCTATTCCATAGAGTCTATTCTATTCCATATATTCTATTCTATTCCATATATTCTATTCTTCTTCTATTCTAATGTTCTGTTCTGTTCTTATTCTATTTTTATTCTATTCTATTCCATGGAGTCTATTCTATTCCATATATTCTATTCTATTCCATATATTCTATTCTTCTATTCTAATGTTCTGCTCTCTTTTAGTCTCATTCTATTCTGATTCGATCCTATTCTGTCCATTTTCTTATTCTATTCTATTCCATAGAGTCTATTCTATTCCATATATTCTATTTTATTCCATATATTCTATTCTTATTCTATTCTAATGTTCTGTTCTGTTCTTAGTCTATTTTTATTCTATTCTATTCCATGGAGTTTATTCTATTCCATATATTCTATTCTTATTCTGTTCTAATGTTCTGCTCTATTTTATTCTCATTCTATTTTGATTCGATCCTATTCTGTCCATTTTCTTATTCTATTCTATTCCATAGAGTCTATTCTATTCCATATATTCTATTCTATTCCATATATTCTATTCTTCTTCTATTCTAATGTTCTGTTCTGTTCTTATTCTATTTTTAATCTATTCTATTCCATGGAGTCTATTCTATTCCATATATTCTATTCTATTCCATATATTCTATTCTTCTTCTATTCTAATGTTCTGCTCTCTTTTAGTCTCATTCTATTCTGATTCGATCCTATTCTGTCCATTTTCTTATTCTATTCTATTCCATAGAGTCTATTCTATTCCATAGAGTCTATTCTATTCCATATATTCTATTCTTCTTCTATTCTAATGTTCTGCTCTCTTTTAGTCTCATTCTATTTTTGATTCGATCCTATTCTGTCCATTTTTCTTATTCGATTCTATTCCATAGTCTATTCTATTCCATATATTCTATTCTATTCCATATATTCTATTCTTCTTCTATTCTAATGTTCTGCTCTCTTTTAGTCTCATTCTATTCTGATTCGATCCTATTCTGTCCATTTTCTTATTCTATTCTATTCCATAGTCTATTCTATTCCATATATTCTATTCTATTCCATATATTCTATTCTTCTTCTATTCTAATGTTCTGTTCTGTTCTTATTCTATTTTTATTCTATTCTATTCCATGGAGTCTATTCTATTCCATATATTCTATTCTTCTTCTATTCTAATGTTCTGCTCTCTTTTAGTCTCATTCTATTCTGATTCGATCCTATTCTGTCCATTTTCTTATTCTATTCTATTCCATAGAGTCTATTCTATTCCATAAAGTCTATTCTATTCCATATATTCTATTCTTCTTCTATTCTAATGTTCTGCTCTCTTTTAGTCTCATTCTATTTTTGATTCGATCCTATTCTGTACATTTTTCTTATTCGATTCTATTCCATAGAGTCTCTATCCTCTATTCTTCTTCTGTTCTCATGTCCTGCTCTCTTTTAGTCTCATTCTATTTTGATTTGATCCTATTCTGTCCATTTTCTTATGCTATTCTATTCCATAGAGTCTATTCTATTCCATATATTCTATTCTATTCCATATAGTCTCTATCCTCTATTCTTCGTCTATTCTAATGTCCTGCTCTCTTTTAGTCTCATTCTATTTTGATTTGATCCTATTCTGTCCATTTTCTTATTCTATTCTATTCCATAGTCTATTCTATTCCATATATTCTATTCTATTCCATATATTCTATTCTTCTTCTATTCTAATGTTCTGTTCTGTTCTTATTCTATTTTTATTCTATTCTATTCCATGGAGTCTATTCTATTCCATATATTCTATTCTATTCCATATATTCTATTCTTCTTCTATTCTAATGTTCTGCTCTCTTTTAGTCTCATTCTATTCTGATTCGATCCTATTCTGTCCATTTTCTTATTCTATTCTATTCCATAGTCTATTCTATTCCATAGAGTCTATTCTATTCCATATATTCTATTCTTCTTCTATTCTAATGTTCTGCTCTCTTTAGTCTCATTCTATTCTGATTCGATCCTATTCTGTCCATTTTCTTATTCTATTCTATTCCATAGTCTATTCTATTCCATATATTCTATTCTATTCCATATATTCTATTCTTCTTCTATTCTAATGTTCTGTTTTGTTCTTATTCTATTTTTATTCTATTCTATTCCATGGAGTCTATTCTATTCCATATATTCTATTCTATTCCATATATTCTATTCTTCTTCTATTCTAATGTTCTGCTCTCTTTTAGTCTCATTCTATTCTGATTCGATCCTATTCTGTCCATTTTCTTATTCTATTCTATTCCATAGAGTCTATTCTATTCCATATATTCTATTCTATTCCATATATTCTATTCTTCTTCTATTCTAATGTTCTGCTCTCTTTTAGTCTCATTCTATTTTTGATTCGATCCTATTCTGTCCATTTTTCTTATTCGATTCTATTCCATAGAGTCTATTCTATTCCATATATTCTATTCCATTCCATATATTCTATTCTTCTTCTATTCTAATGTTCTGCTCTCTTTTAGTCTCATTCTATTCTGATTCGATCCTATTCTGTCCATTTTCTTATTCTATTCTATTCCATAGAGTCTATTCTATTCGATATATTCTATTCTATTCCATATATTCTATTCTTCTTCTATTCTAATGTTCTGCTCTCTTTTAGTCTCATTCTATTTTGATTCGATCCTATTCTGTCCATTTTCTTATTCTATTCTATTCCATAGAGTCTATTCTATTCCATAGAGTCTATTCTATTCCATAGAGTCTATTCTTCTTCTATTCTAATGTTCTGCTCTCTTTTAGTCTCATTCTATTTTTGATTCGATCCTATTCTGTCCATTTTTCTTATTCGATTCTATTCCATAGTCTATTCTATTCCATATATTCTATTCTATTCCATATATTCTATTCTTCTTCTATTCTAATGTTCTGCTCTCTTTTAGTCTCATTCTATTCTGATTCGATCCTATTCTGTCCATTTTCTTATTCTATTCTATTCCATAGAGTCTATTCTATTCCATAGAGTCTATTGTATTCCATATATTCTATTCTTCTTCTATTCTAATGTTCTGCTCTCTTTTAGTCTCATTCTATTCTGATTCGATCCTATTCTGTCCATTTTCTTATTCTATTCTATTCCATAGAGTCTATTCTATTCCATATATTCTATTCTATTCCATATATTCTATTCTTCTTCTATTCTAATGTTCTGCTCTCTTTTAGTCTCATTCTATTTTTGATTCGATCCTATTCTGTCCATTTTTCTTATTCGATTCTATTCCATAGAGTCTATTCTATTCCATAGAGTCTATTCTATTCCATATATTCTATTCTATTCCATCTATTCTATTCTTCTTCTATTCTAATGTTCTGTTCTGTTCTTATTCTATTTTTATTCTATTCTATTCCATGGAGTCTATTCTATTCCATATATTCTATTCTATTCCATATATTCTATTCTTCTTCTATTCTAATGTTCTGCTCTCTTTTAGTCTCATTCTATTCTGATTCGATCCTATTCTGTCCATTTTCTTATTCTATTCTATTCCATAGAGTCTATTCTATTCCATAGAGTCTATTCTATTCCATATAGTCTCTATCCTCTATTCTTCGTCTATTCTAATGTTCTGCTCTCTTTTAGTCTCATTCTATTTTGATTTGATCCTATTCTGTCCATTTTCTTATTCTATTCTATTCCATAGTCTATTCTATTCCATATATTCTATTCTATTCCATATATTCTATTCTTCTTCTATTCTAATGTTCTGTTCTGTTCTTATTCTATTTTTATTCTATTCTATTCCATGGAGTCTATTCTATTCCATATATTCTATTCTATTCCATATATTCTATTCTTCTTCTATTCTAATGTTCTGCTCTCTTTTAGTCTCATTCTATTCTGATTCGATCCTATTCTGTCCATTTTCTTATTCTATTCTATTCCATAGTCTATTCTATTCCATATATTCTATTCTATTCCATATATTCTATTCTTCTTCTATTCTAATGTTCTGTTCTGTTCTTATTCTATTTTTATTCTATTCTATTCCATGGAGTCTATTCTATTCCATATATTCTATTCTATTCCATATATTCTGTTCTTCTTCTATTCTAATGTTCTGCTCTCTTTTAGTCTCATTCTATTTTTGATTCGATCCTATTCTGTCCATTTTTCTTATTCGATTCTATTCCATAGTCTATTCTATTCCATATATTCTATTCTATTCCATATATTCTATTCTTCTTCTATTCTAATGTTCTGCTCTCTTTTAGTCTCATTCTATTCTGATTCGATCCTATTCTGTCCATTTTCTTATTCTATTCTATTCCATAGTCTATTCTATTCCATATATTCTATTCTATTCCATATATTCTATTCTTCTTCTATTCTAATGTTCTGTTTTGTTCTTATTCTATTTTTATTCTATTCTATTCCATGGAGTCTATTCTATTCCATATATTCTATTCTATTCCATATATTCTATTCTTCTTCTATTCTAATGTTCTGCTCTCTTTTAGTCTCATTCTATTCTGATTCGATCCTATTCTGTCCATTTTCTTATTCTATTCTATTCCATAGAGTCTATTCTATTCCATATATTCTATTCTATTCCATATATTCTATTCTTCTTCTATTCTAATGTTCTGCTCTCTTTTAGTCTCATTCTATTTTTGATTCGATCCTATTCTGTCCATTTTTCTTATTCGATTCTATTCCATAGAGTCTATTCTATTCCATATATTCTATTCTATTCCATATATTCTATTCTTCTTCTATTCTAATGTTCTGCTCTCTTTTAGTCTCATTCTATTCTGATTCGATCCTATTCTGTCCATTTTCTTATTCTATTCTATTCCATAGAGTCTATTCTATTCGATATATTCTATTCTATTCCATATATTCTATTCTTCTTCTATTCTAATGTTCTGCTCTCTTTTAGTCTCATTCTATTTTTGATTCGATCCTATTCTGTCCATTTTCTTATTCTATTCTATTCCATAGAGTCTATTGTATTCCATATATTCTATTCTTCTTCTATTCTAATGTTCTGCTCTCTTTTAGTCTCATTCTATTCTGATTCGATCCTATTCTGTCCATTTTCTTATTCTATTCTATTCCATAGAGTCTATTCTATTCCATATATTCTATTCTATTCCATATATTCTATTCTTCTTCTATTCTAATGTTCTGCTCTCTTTTAGTCTCATTCTATTTTTGATTCGATCCTATTCTGTCCATTTTTCTTATTCGATTCTATTCCATAGAGTCTATTCTATTCCATAGAGTCTATTCTATTCCATATATTCTATTCTATTCCATATATTCTATTCTTCTTCTATTCTAATGTTCTGTTCTGTTCTTATTCTATTTTTATTCTATTCTATTCCATGGAGTCTATTCTATTCCATATATTCTATTCTATTCCATATATTCTATTCTTCTTCTATTCTAATGTTCTGCTCTCTTTTAGTCTCATTCTATTCTGATTCGATCCTATTCTGTCCATTTTCTTATTCTATTCTATTCCATAGAGTCTATTCTATTCCATAGAGTCTATTCTATTCCATATATTCTATTCTTCTTCTATTCTAATGTTCTGCTCTCTTTTAGTCTCATTCTATTTTTGATTCGATCCTATTCTGTCCATTTTTCTTATTCGATTCTATTCCATAGTCTATTCTATTCCATATATTCTATTCTATTCCATATATTCTATTCTTCTTCTATTCTAATGTTCTGCTCTCTTTTAGTCTCATTCTATTCTGATTCGATCCTATTCTGTCCATTTTCTTATTCTATTCTATTCCATAGTCTATTCTATTCCATATATTCTATTCTATTCCATATATTCTATTCTTCTTCTATTCTAATGTTCTGTTCTGTTCTTATTCTATTTTTATTCTATTCTATTCCATGGAGTCTATTCTATTCCATATATTCTATTCTATTCCATATATTCTATTCTTCTTCTATTCTAATGTTCTGCTCTCTTTTAGTCTCATTCTATTCTGATTCGATCCTATTCTGTCCATTTTCTTATTCTATTCTATTCCATAGAGTCTATTCTATTCCATATATTCTATTCTATTCCATATATTCTATTCTTCTTCTATTCTAATGTTCTGCTCTCTTTTAGTCTCATTCTATTTTTGATTCGATCCTATTCTGTCCATTTTTCTTATTCGATTCTATTCCATAGAGTCTCTATCCTCTATTCTTCTTCTGTTCTCATGTCCTGCTCTCTTTTAGTGTCATTCTATTCTGATTCGATCCTATTCTGTCCATTTTCTTATTCTATTCTATTCCATAGAGTCTATTCTATTCCATATATTCTATTCTATTCCATATATTCTATTCTTCTTCTATTCTAATGTTCTGCTCTCTTTTAGTCTCATTCTATTTTTGATTCGATCCTATTCTGTCCATTTTTCTTATTCGATTCTATTCCATAGAGTCTCTATCCTCTATTCTTCTTCTGTTCTCATGTCCTGCTCTCTTTTAGTGTCATTCTATTCTGATTCGATCCTATTCTGTCCATTTTCTTATTCTATTCTATTCCATAGAGTCTATTCTATTCCATATATTCTATTCTATTCCATATATTCTATTCTTCTTCTATTCTAATGTTCTGCTCTCTTTTAGTCTCATTCTATTTTTGATTCGATCCTATTCTGTCCATTTTCTTATTCTATTCTATTCCATAGAGTCTATTCTATTCCATAGAGTCTATTCTATTCCATATATTCTATTCTTCTTCTATTCTAATGTTCTGCTCTCTTTTAGTCTCATTCTATTTTTGATTCGATCCTATTCTGTCCATTTTTCTTATTCGATTCTATTCCATAGTCTATTCTATTCCATATATTCTATTCTATTCCATATATTCTATTCTTCTTCTATTCTAATGTTCTGCTCTCTTTTAGTCTCATTCTATTATGATTCGATCCTATTTTGTCCATTTTCTTATTCTATTCTATTCCATAGTCTATTCTATTCCATATATTCTATTCTATTCCATATATTCTATTCTTCTTCTATTCTAATGTTCTGTTCTGTTCTTATTCTATTTTTATTCTATTCTATTCCATGGAGTCTATTCTATTCCATATATTCTATTCTTCTTCTATTCTAATGTTCTGCTCTCTTTTAGTCTCATTCTATTCTGATTCGATCCTATTCTGTCCATTTTCTTATTCTATTCTATTCCATAGAGTCTATTCTATTCCATATATTCTATTCTTCTTCTATTCTAATGTTCTGCTCTCTTTTAGTCTCATTCTATTTTTGATTCGATCCTATTCTGTCCATTTTTCTTATTCGATTCTATTCCATAGAGTCTCTATCCTCTATTCTTCTTCTGTTCTCATGTCCTGCTCTCTTTTAGTCTCATTCTATTTTGATTTGATCCTATTCTGTCCATTTTCTTATTCTATTCTATTCCATAGAGTCTATTCTATTCCATATATTCTATTCTATTCCATAGAGTCTCTATCCTCTATTCTTCTTCTATTCTAATGTTCTGCTCTCTTTTAGTCTCATTCTATTTTTGATTCGATCCTATTCTGTCCATTTTCTTATTCTATTCTATTCCATAGAGTCTATTGTATTCCATATATTCTATTCTTCTTCTATTCTAATGTTCTGCTCTCTTTTAGTCTCATTCTATTCTGATTCGATCCTATTCTGTCCATTTTCTTATTCTATTCTATTCCATAGAGTCTATTCTATTCCATATATTCTATTCTATTCCATATATTCTATTCTTCTATTCTAATGTTCTGCTCTCTTTTAGTCTCATTCTATTTTTGATTCGATCCTATTCTGTCCATTTTTCTTATTCGATTCTATTCCATAGAGTCTATTATATTCCATATATTCTATTCTTCTTCTATTCTAATGTTCTGCTCTCTTTTAGTCTCATTCTATTCTGATTCGATCCTATTCTGTCCATTTTCTTATTCTATTCTATTCCATAGAGTCTATTCTATTCCATATATTCTATTCTATTCCATATATACTATTCTTCTTCTATTCTAATGTTCTGCTCTCTTTTAGTCTCATTCTATTTTTGATTCGATCCTATTCTGTCCATTTTCTTATTCTATTCTATTCCATAGAGTCTATTATATTCCATAGAGTCTATTTTATTCCATAGAGTCTATTCTTCTTCTATTCTAATGTTCTGCTCTCTTTTAGTCTCATTCTATTTTTGATTCGATCCTATTCTGTCCATTTTTCTTATTCGATTCTATTCCATAGTCTATTCTATTCCATATATTCTATTCTATTCCATATATTCTATTCTTCTTCTATTCTAATGTTCTGCTCTCTTTTAGTCTCATTCTATTCTGATTCGATCCTATTCTGTCCATTTTCTTATTCTATTCTATTCCATAGTCTATTCTATTCCATATATTCTATTCTATTCCATATATTCTATTCTTCTTCTATTCTAATGTTCTGTTCTGTTCTTATTCTATTTTTATTCTATTCTATTCCATGGAGTCTATTCTATTCCATATATTCTATTCTATTCCATATATTCTATTCTTCTTCTATTCTAATGTTCTGCTCTCTTTTAGTCTCATTCTATTCTGATTCGATCCTATTCTGTCCATTTTCTTATTCTATTCTATTCCATAGAGTCTATTCTATTCCATATATTCTATTCTATTCCATATATTCTATTCTTCTTCTATTCTAATGTTCTGCTCTCTTTTAGTCTCATTCTATTTTTGATTCGATCCTATTCTGTCCATTTTTCTTATTCGATTCTATTCCATAGAGTCTCTATCCTCTATTCTTCTTCTGTTCTAATGTTCTGCTCTCTTTTAGTCTCATTCTATTCTGATTCGATCCTATTCTGTCCATTTTCTTATTCTATTCTATTCCATAGAGTCTATTCTATTCCATATAGTCTATTCTATTCCATAGAGTCTATTCTATTCCATAGAGTGTATTCTATTCCATATATTCTATTCTTCTTCTGTTCTCATGTCCTGCTCTCTTTTAGTCTCATTCTATTTTTGATTCGATCCTATTCTGTCCATTTTCTTATTCTATTCTATTCCATAGAGTCTATTCTATTCCATAGAGTCTATTCTATTCCATATATTCTATTCTTCTTCTGTTCTCATGTCCTGCTCTCTTTTAGTCTCATTCTATTTTTGATTCGATCCTATTCTGTCCATTTTCTTATTCTATTCTATTCCATAGAGTCTATTCTATTCCATAGAGTCTATTCTATTCCATATATTCTATTCTTCTTCTGTTCTCATGTCCTGCTCTCTTTTAGTCTCATTCTATTTTTGATTCGATCCTATTCTGTCCATTTTCTTATTCTATTCTATTCCATAGAGTCTATTCTATTCCATAGAGTCTATTCTATTCCATATATTCTATTCTTCTTCTATTCTAATGTTCTGCTCTCTTTTAGTCTCATTCTATTTTTGATTCGATCCTATTCTGTCCATTTTCTTATTCTATTCTATTCCATAGAGTCTATTCTATTCCATAGAGTCTATTCTATTCCATATATTCTATTCTATTCCATATATTCTATTCTTATTCTGTTCTAATGTTCTGCTCTATTTTATTCTCATTCTATTCTGATTCGATCCTATTCTGTCCATTTTCTTATTCTATTCTATTCCATAGAGTCTATTCTATTCCATAGAGTCTATTCTATTCCATATATTCTATTCTTCTTCTGTTCTCATGTCCTGCTCTCTTTTAGTCTCATTCTATTTTTGATTCGATCCTATTCTGTCCATTTTCTTATTCGATTCTATTCCATAGAGTCTCTATCCTCTATTCTTCTTCTGTTCTCATGTCCTGCTCTCTTTTAGTCTCATTCTATTTTGATTTGATCCTATTCTGTCCATTTTCTTATTCTATTCTATTCCATAGAGTCTATTCTATTCCATATATTCTATTCTATTCCATAGAGTCTCTATCCTCTATTCTTCTTCTATTCTAATGCCTTCTCTCTTTTAGTCTCATTCTATTTTGATTTGATCCTATTCTGTCCATTTTCTTATTCTATTCTATTCCATAGAGTCTATTCTATTCCATAGAGTCTATTCTCTTCCATATATTCTATTCTTATTCTATTCTAATGTTCTGCTCTCTTTTAGTCTCATTCTATTTTTGATTCGATCCTATTCTGTCCATTTTCTTATTCTATTCCATAGAGTCTATTCTATTCCATAGAGTCTATTCTATTCCATATATTCTATTCTATTCCATATATTCTATTCTTATTCTGTTCTAATGTTCTGCTCTATTTTATTCTCATTCTATTCTGATTCGATCCTATTCTGTCCATTTTCTTATTCTATTCTATTCCATAGAGTCTATTCTATTCCATATATTCTATTCTATTCCATAGAGTCTATTCTTATTCTATTCTAATGTTCTGTTCTGTTCTTAGTCTGTTTTTATTCTATTCTATTCCATGGAGTCTATTCTATTCCATATATTCTATTCTATTCCATATATTCTATTCTTATTCTGTTCTAATGTTCTGCTCTATTTTATTCTCATTCTATTTTGATTCGATCCTTTTCTGTCCATTTTCTTATTCTATTCTATTCCATAGAGTCTATTCTATTCCATATATTCTATTCTATTCTATTCCATATATTCTATTCTTCTTCTATTCTAATGTTCTGTTCTGTTCTTATTCTATTTTTATTCTATTCTATTCCATGGAGTCTATTCTATTCCATATATTCTATTCTATTCCATATATTCTATTCTTCTATTCTAATGTTCTGCTCTCTTTTAGTCTCATTCTATTCTGATTCGATCCTATTCTGTCCATTTTCTTATTCTATTCTATTCCATAGAGTCTATTCTATTCCATATATTCTATTCTATTCCATATATTCTATTCTTATTCTATTCTAATGTTCTGTTCTGTTCTTAGTCTATTTTTATTCTATTCTATTCCATGGAGTTTATTCTATTCCATATATTCTATTCTTATTCTGTTCTAATGTTCTGCTCTATTTTATTCTCATTCTATTTTGATTCGATCCTATTCTGTCCATTTTCTTATTCTATTCTATTCCATAGAGTCTATTCTATTCCATATATTCTATTCTATTCCATATATTCTATTCTTCTTCTATTCTAATGTTCTGTTCTGTTCTTATTCTATTTTTAATCTATTCTATTCCATGGAGTCTATTCTATTCCATATATTCTATTCTATTCCATATATTCTATTCTTCTTCTATTCTAATGTTCTGCTCTCTTTTAGTCTCATTCTATTCTGATTCGATCCTATTCTGTCCATTTTCTTATTCTATTCTATTCCATAGAGTCTATTCTATTCCATAGAGTCTATTCTATTCCATAGAGTCTATTCTTCTTCTATTCTAATGTTCTGCTCTCTTTTAGTCTCATTCTATTTTTGATTCGATCCTATTCTGTCCATTTTTCTTATTCGATTCTATTCCATAGTCTATTCTATTCCATATATTCTATTCTATTCCATATATTCTATTCTTCTTCTATTCTAATGTTCTGCTCTCTTTTAGTCTCATTCTATTCTGATTCGATCCTATTCTGTCCATTTTCTTATTCTATTCTATTCCATAGTCTATTCTATTCCATATATTCTATTCTTCTTCTATTCTAATGTTCTGTTCTGTTCTTATTCTATTTTTATTCTATTCTATTCCATGGAGTCTATTCTATTCCATATATTCTATTCTTCTTCTATTCTAATGTTCTGCTCTCTTTTAGTCTCATTCTATTCTGATTCGATCCTATTCTGTCCATTTTCTTATTCTATTCTATTCCATAGAGTCTATTCTATTCCATAGAGTCTATTCTATTCCATATATTCTATTCTTCTTCTATTCTAATGTTCTGCTCTCTTTTAGTCTCATTCTATTTTTGATTCGATCCTATTCTGTCCATTTTTCTTATTCGATTCTATTCCATAGAGTCTCTATCCTCTATTCTTCTTCTGTTCTCATGTCCTGCTCTCTTTTAGTCTCATTCTATTTTGATTTGATCCTATTCTGTCCATTTTCTTATTCTATTCTATTCCATAGAGTCTATTCTATTCCATATATTCTATTCTATTCCATAGAGTCTCTATCCTCTATTCTTCGTCTATTCTAATGTCCTGCTCTCTTTTAGTCTCATTCTATTTTGATTTGATCCTATTCTGTCCATTTTCTTATTCTATTCTATTCCATGGAGTCTATTCTATTCCATATATTCTATTCTATTCCATATATTCTATTCTTATTCTGTTCTAATGTTCTGCTCTATTTTATTCTCATTCTATTTTGATTCGATCCTATTCTGTCCATTTTCTTATTCTATTCTATTCCATAGAGTCTATTCTATTCCATATATTCTATTCTATTCCATATATTCTATTCTTCTATTCTAATGTTCTGTTCTGTTCTTATTCTATTTTTATTCTATTCTATTCCATGGAGTCTATTCTATTCCATATATTCTATTCTATTCCATATATTCTATTCTTCTTCTATTCTAATGTTCTGCTCTCTTTTAGTCTCATTCTATTCTGATTCGATCCTATTCTGTCCATTTTCTTATTCTATTCTTTTCCATAGTCTATTCTATTCCATAGAGTCTATTCTATTCCATATATTCTATTCTTCTTCTATTCTAATGTTCTGCTCTCTTTTAGTCTCATTCTATTTTTGATTCGATCCTATTCTGTCCATTTTTCTTATTCGATTCTATTCCATAGTCTATTCTATTCCATATATTCTATTCTATTCCATATATTCTATTCTTCTATTCTAATGTTCTGCTCTCTTTTAGTCTCATTCTATTCTGATTCGATCCTATTCTGTCCATTTTCTTATTCTATTCTATTCCATAGTCTATTCTATTCCATATATTCTATTCTATTCCATATATTCTATTCTTCTTCTATTCTAATGTTCTGTTCTGTTCTTATTCTATTTTTATTCTATTCTATTCCATGGAGTCTATTCTATTCCATATATTCTATTCTATTCCATATATTCTATTCTTCTTCTATTCTAATGTTCTGCTCTCTTTTAGTCTCATTCTATTCTGATTCGATCCTATTCTGTCCATTTTCTTATTCTATTCTATTCCATAGAGTCTATTCTATTCCATATATTCTATTCTATTCCATATATTCTATTCTTCTTCTATTCTAATGTTCTGCTCTCTTTTAGTCTCATTCTATTTTTGATTCGATCCTATTCTGTCCATTTTTCTTATTCTATTCTATTCCATAGAGTCTATTCTATTCCATATATTCTATTCTTCTTCTATTCTAATGTTCTGCTCTCTTTAGTCTCATTCTATTCTGATTCGATCCTATTCTGTCCATTTTCTTATTCTATTCTATTCCATAGAGTCTATTCTATTCCATATATTCTATTCTATTCCATATATTCTATTCTTCTTCTATTCTAATGTTCTGCTCTCTTTTAGTCTCATTCTATTTTTGATTCGATCCTATTCTGTCCATTTTCTTATTCTATTCTATTCCATAGAGTCTATTCTATTCCATAGAGTCTATTCTATTCCATATATTCTATTCTTCTTCTATTCTAAGGTTCTGCTCTCTTTTAGTCTCATTCTATTTTTGATTCGATCCTATTCTGTCCATTTTTCTTATTCGATTCTATTCCATAGTCTATTCTATTCCATATATTCTATTCTATTCCATATATTCTATTCTTCTTCTATTCTAATGTTCTGCTCTCTTTTAGTCTCATTCTATTCTGATTCGATCCTATTCTGTCCATTTTCTTATTCTATTCTATTCATAGAGTCTATTCTATTCCATAGAGTCTATCTATTCCATATATTCTATTCTTCTTCTATTCTATGTCTGCTCTCTTTTAGTCTCATTCTATTTTTGATTCGATCCTATTCTGTCCATTTTCTTATTCTATTCTATTCCATAGAGTCTATTGTAATTCCATATATTCTATTCTTCTCTATTCTAATGTTCTGCTCTCTTTTAGTCTCATTCTATTCTGATTCGATCCTATTCTGTCCATTTTCTTATTCTATTCTATTCCATAGAGTCTATTCTATCCATAGAGTCTATTCTATTCCATATATTCTATTCTTCTTCTATTCTAATGTTCTGCTCTCTTTTAGTCTCATTCTATTTTTGATTCGATCCTATTCTGTCCATTTTCTTATTCTATTCTATTCCATAGAGTCTATTCTATTCCATAGAGTCTATTCTATTCCATATATTCTATTCTTCTTCTATTCTAATGTTCTGCTCTCTTTTAGTCTCATTCTATTTTTGATTCGATCCTATTCTGTCCATTTTTCTTATTCGATTCTATTCCATAGTCTATTCTATTCCATATATTCTATTCTATTCCATATATTCTATTCTTCTTCTATTCTAATGTTCTGCTCTCTTTTAGTCTCATTCTATTCTGATTCGATCCTATTCTGTCCATTTTCTTATTCTATTCTATTCCATAGTCTATTCTATTCCATATATTCTATTCTATTCCATATATTCTATTCTTCTTCTATTCTAATGTTCTGTTCTGTTCTTATTCTATTTTTATTCTATTCTATTCCATGGAGTCTATTCTATTCCATATATTCTATTCTATTCCATATATTCTATTCTTCTTCTATTCTAATGTTCTGCTCTCTTTTAGTCTCATTCTATTCTGATTCGATCCTATTCTGTCCATTTTCTTATTCTATTCTATTCCATAGAGTCTATTCTATTCCATATATTCTATTCTATTCCATATATTCTATTCTTCTTCTATTCTAATGTTCTGCTCTCTTTTAGTCTCATTCTATTTTTGATTCGATCCTATTCTGTCCATTTTTCTTCTTCGATTCTATTCCATAGAGTCTCTATCCTCTATTCTTCTTCTGTTCTCATGTCCTGCTCTCTTTTAGTGTCATTCTATTCTGATTCGATCCTATTCTGTCCATTTTCTTATTCTATTCTATTCCATAGAGTCTATTCTATTCCATAGAGTCTATTCTATTCCATATATTCTATTCTTCTTCTATTCTAATGTTCTGCTCTCTTTTAGTCTCATTCTATTTTTGATTCGATCCTATTCTGTCCATTTTCTTATTCTATTCTATTCCATAGAGTCTATTCTATTCCATAGAGTCTATTCTATTCCATATATTCTATTCTTCTTCTGTTCTCATGTCCTGCTCTCTTTTAGTCTCATTCTATTTTTGATTCGATCCTATTCTGTCCATTTTCTTATTCTATTCTATTCTTCTTCTATTCTAATGTTCTGCTCTCTTTTAGTCTCATTCTATTTTTGATTCGATCCTATTCTGTCCATTTTCTTATTCTATTCTATTCCATAGAGTCTATTCTATTCCATAGAGTCTATTCTATTCCATATATTCTATTCTTCTTCTGTTCTCATGTCCTGCTCTCTTTTAGTCTCATTCTATTCTGATTCGATCCTATTCTGTCCATTTTCTTATTCTATTCTATTCCATAGAGTCTATTCTATTCCATAGAGTCTATTCTATTCCATATATTCTATTCTTCTTCTATTCTAATGTTCTGCTCTCTTTTAGTCTCATTGTATCTTTGATTCGATCCTATTCTGTCCATTTTCTTATTCTATTCTATTCCATAGAGTCTATTCTATTCCATATATTCTATTCTATTCCATATATTCTATTCTTCTTCTATTCTAATGTTCTGCTCTCTTTTAGTCTCATTCTATTTTTGATTCGATCCTATTCTGTCCATTTTTCTTATTCGATTCTATTCCATAGAGTCTATTCTATTCCATATATTCTATTCTATTCCATAGAGTCTCTATCCTCTATTCTTCTTCTATTCTAATGCCTTCTCTCTTTTAGTCTCATTCTATTTTGATTTGATCCTATTCTGTCCATTTTCTTATTCTATTCTATTCCATGGAGTCTATTCTATTCCATATATTCTATTCTATTCCATATATTCTATTCTTCTTCTATTCTAATGTTCTGCTCTCTTTTAGTCTCATTCTATTCTGATTCGATCCTATTCTGTCCATTTTCTTATTCTATTCTATTCCATAGAGTCTATTCTATTCCATATATTCTATTCTATTCCATATATTCTATTCTTATTCTATTCTAATGTTCTGTTCTGTTCTTAGTCTATTTTTATTCTATTCTATTCCATGGAGTCTATTCTATTCCATATATTCTATTCTATTCCATATATTCTATTCTTATTCTGTTCTAATGTTCTGCTCTATTTTATTCTCATTCTATTTTGATTCGATCCTATTCTGTCCATTTTCTTATTCTATTCTATTCCATAGAGTCTATTCTATTCCATATATTCTATTCTATTCCATATATTCTATTCTTATTCTATTCTAATGTTCTGTTCTGTTCTTAGTCTATTTTTATTCTATTCTATTCCATGGAGTTTATTCTATTCCATATATTCTATTCTTATTCTGTTCTAATGTTCTGCTCTATTTTATTCTCATTCTATTTTGATTCGATCCTATTCTGTCCATTTTCTTATTCTATTCTATTCCATAGAGTCTATTCTATTCCATATATTCTATTCTATTCCATATATTCTATTCTTATTCTATTCTAATGTTCTGTTCTGTTCTTATTCTATTTTTAATCTATTCTATTCCATAGAGTCTATTCTATTCCATAGAGTCTATTCTTTTCTTATTCTATTCTAATGTTCTGCTCTATTTTATTCTCATTCTATTTTTGATTCGATCCTATTCTGTCCATTTTCTTATTCTATTCTATTCCATAGTCTATTCTATTCCATATATTCTATTCTATTCCATATATTCTATTCTTCTTCTATTCTAATGTTCTGTTCTGTTCTTATTCTATTTTTATTCTATTCTATTCCATGGAGTCTATTCTATTCCATATATTCTATTCTATTCCATATATTCTATTCTTCTTCTATTCTAATGTTCTGCTCTCTTTTAGTCTCATTCTATTTTTGATTCGATCCTATTCTGTCCATTTTTCTTATTCGATTCTATTCCATAGTCTATTCTATTCCATATATTCTATTCTATTCCATATATTCTATTCTTCTTCTATTCTAATGTTCTGTTCTGTTCTTATTCTATTTTTATTCTATTCTATTCCATGGAGTCTATTCTATTCCATATATTCTATTCTATTCCATATATTCTATTCTTCTTCTATTCTAATGTTCTGCTCTCTTTTAGTCTCATTCTATTCTGATTCGATCCTATTCTGTCCATTTTCTTATTCTATTCTATTCCATAGTCTATTCTATTCCATATATTCTATTCTGTTCCATATATTCTATTCTTCTTCTATTCTAATGTTCTGTTCTGTTCTTATTCTATTTTTATTCTATTCTATTCCATGGAGTCTATTCTATTCCATATATTCTATTCTATTCCATATATTCTATTCTTCTTCTATTCTAATGTTCTGCTCTCTTTTAGTCTCATTCTATTCTGATTCGATCCTATTCTGTCCATTTTCTTATTCTATTCTATTCCATAGAGTCTATTCTATTCCATATATTCTATTCTATTCCATATATTCTATTCTTCTTCTATTCTAATGTTCTGCTCTCTTTTAGTCTCATTCTATTTTTGATTCGATCCTATTCTGTCCATTTTTCTTATTCGATTCTATTCCATAGAGTCTCTATCCTCTATTCTTCTTCTGTTCTCATGTTCTGCTCTCTTTTAGTCTCATTCTATTCTGATTCGATCCTATTCTGTCCATTTTCTTATTCTATTCTATTCCATAGAGTCTATTCTATTCCATAGAGTCTATTCTATTCCATATATTCTATTCTTCTTCTATTCTAATGTTCTGCTCTCTTTTAGTCTCATTCTATTTTTGATTCGATCCTATTCTGTCCATTTTCTTATTCTATTCTATTCCATAGAGTCTATTCTATTCCATAGAGTCTATTCTATTCCATATATTCTATTCTATTCCATATATTCTATTCTTATTCTGTTCTAATGTTCTGCTCTATTTTATTCTCATTCTATTCTGATTCGATCCTATTCTGTCCATTTTCTTATTCTATTCTATTCCATAGAGTCTATTCTATTCCATATATTCTATTCTTCTTCTGTTCTCATGTCCTGCTCTCTTTTAGTCTCATTCTATTTTTGATTCGATCCTATTCTGTCCATTTTCTTATTCTATTCTATTCCATAGAGTCTATTCTATTCCATAGAGTCTATTCTATTCCATATATTCTATTCTTCTTCTATTCTAATGTTCTGCTCTCTTTTAGTCTCATTCTATTTTTGATTCGATCCTATTCTGTCCATTTTTCTTATTCGATTCTATTCCATAGAGTCTCTATCCTCTATTCTTCTTCTGTTCTCATGTCCTGCTCTCTTTTAGTCTCATTCTATTCTGATTCGATCCTATTCTGTCCATTTTCTTATTCTATTCTATTCCATAGAGTCTATTCTATTCCATAGAGTCTATTCTATTCCATATATTCTATTCTTCTTCTATTCTAATGTTCTGCTCTCTTTTAGTCTCATTGTATCTTTGATTCGATCCTATTCTGTCCATTTTCTTATTCTATTCTATTCCATAGAGTCTATTCTATTCCATAGAGTCTATTCTATTCCATATATTCTATTCTTCTTCTATTCTAATGTTCTGCTCTCTTTTAGTCTCATTCTATTTTTGATTCGATCCTATTCTGTCCATTTTTCCTATTCGATTCTATTCCATAGTCTATTCTATTCCATATATTCTATTCTATTCCATATATTCTATTCTTCTTCTATTCTAATGTTCTGCTCTCTTTTAGTCTCATTCTATTCTGATTCGATCCTATTCTGTCCATTTTCTTATTCTATTCTATTCCATAGAGTCTATTCTATTCCATATATTCTATTCTATTCCATAGAGTCTCTATCCTCTATTCTTCTTCTATTCTAATGCCTTCTCTCTTTTAGTCTCATTCTATTTTGATTTGATCCTATTCTGTCCATTTTCTTATTCTATTCTATTCCATGGAGTCTATTCTATTCCATATATTCTATTCTATTCCATATATTCTATTCTTCTTCTATTCTAATGTTCTGCTCTCTTTTAGTCTCATTCTATTCTGATTATATCCTATTCTGTCCATTTTCTTATTCTATTCTATTCCATAGAGTCTATTCTATTCCATATATTCTATTCTATTCCATATATTCTATTCTTATTCTATTCTAATGTTCTGTTCTGTTCTTAGTCTATTTTTATTCTATTCTATTCCATGGAGTCTATTCTATTCCATATATTCTATTCTATTCCATATATTCTATTCTTATTCTGTTCTAATGTTCTGCTCTATTTTATTCTCATTCTATTTTGATTCGATCCTATTCTGTCCATTTTCTTATTCTATTCTATTCCATAGAGTCTATTCTATTCCATATATTCTATTCTATTCCATATATTCTATTCTTCTTCTATTCTAATGTTCTGTTCTGTTCTTATTCTATTTTTATTCTATTCTATTCCATGGAGTCTATTCTATTCCATATATTCTATTCTATTCCATATATTCTATTCTTCTATTCTAATGTTCTGCTCTCTTTTAGTCTCATTCTATTCTGATTCGATCCTATTCTGTCCATTTTCTTATTCTATTCTATTCCATAGAGTCTATTCTATTCCATAGAGTCTATTCTATTCCATATATTCTATTCTTATTCTATTCTAATGTTCTGTTCTGTTCTTAGTCTATTTTTATTCTATTCTATTCCATGGAGTTTATTCTATTCCATATATTCTATTCTTATTCTGTTCTAATGTTCTGCTCTATTTTATTCTCATTCTATTTTGATTCGATCCTATTCTGTCCATTTTCTTATTCTATTCTATTCCATAGAGTCTATTCTATTCCATATATTCTATTCTATTCCATATATTCTATTCTTCTTCTATTCTAATGTTCTGTTCTGTTCTTATTCTATTTTTAATCTATTCTATTCCATGGAGTCTATTCTATTCCATATATTCTATTCTATTCCATATATTCTATTCTTCTTCTATTCTAATGTTCTGCTCTCTTTTAGTCTCATTCTATTCTGATTCGATCCTATTCTGTCCATTTTCTTATTCTATTCTATTCCATAGAGTCTATTCTATTCCATAGAGTCTATTCTATTCCATATATTCTATTCTTCTTCTATTCTAATGTTCTGCTCTCTTTTAGTCTCATTCTATTTTTGATTCGATCCTATTCTGTCCATTTTTCTTATTCGATTCTATTCCATAGTCTATTCTATTCCATATATTCTATTCTATTCCATATATTCTATTCTTCTTCTATTCTAATGTTCTGCTCTCTTTTAGTCTCATTCTATTCTGATTCGATCCTATTCTGTCCATTTTCTTATTCTATTCTATTCCATAGAGTCTATTCTATTCCATAGAGTCTATTCTATTCCATATATTCTATTCTTCTTCTATTCTAATGTTCTGCTCTCTTTTAGTCTCATTCTATTTTTGATTCGATCCTATTCTGTCCATTTTTCTTATTCGATTCTATTCCATAGAGTCTCTATCCTCTATTCTTCTTCTGTTCTCATGTCCTGCTCTCTTTTAGTCTCATTCTATTTTGATTTGATCCTATTCTGTCCATTTTCTTATTCTATTCTATTCCATAGAGTCTATTCTATTCCATATATTCTATTCTATTCCATAGAGTCTCTATCCTCTATTCTTCTTCTATTCTAATGTCCTGCTCTCTTTTAGTCTCATTCTATTTTGATTTGATCCTATTCTGTCCATTTTCTTATTCTATTCTATTCCATGGAGTCTATTCTATTCCATATATTCTATTCTATTCCATATATTCTATTCTTATTCTGTTCTAATGTTCTGCTCTATTTTATTCTCATTCTATTTTGATTCGATCCTATTCTGTCCATTTTCTTATTCTATTCTATTCCATAGAGTCTATTCTATTCCATATATTCTATTCTATTCCATATATTCTATTCTTCTTCTATTCTAATGTTCTGTTCTGTTCTTATTCTATTTTTATTCTATTCTATTCCATGGAGTCTATTCTATTCCATATATTCTATTCTATTCCATATATTCTATTCTTCTTCTATTCTAATGTTCTGCTCTCTTTTAGTCTCATTCTATTCTGATTCGATCCTATTCTGTCCATTTTCTTATTCTATTCTATTCCATAGAGTCTATTCTATTCCATAGAGTCTATTCTATTCCATATATTCTATTCTTCTTCTATTCTAATGTTCTGCTCTCTTTTAGTCTCATTCTATTTTTGATTCGATCCTATTCTGTCCATTTTTCTTATTCGATTCTATTCCATAGTCTATTCTATTCCATATATTCTATTCTATTCCATATATTCTATTCTTCTTCTATTCTAATGTTCTGCTCTCTTTTAGTCTCATTCTATTCTGATTCGATCCTATTCTGTCCATTTTCTTATTCTATTCTATTCCATAGTCTATTCTATTCCATATATTCTATTCTATTCCATATATTCTATTCTTCTTCTATTCTAATGTTCTGCTCTCTTTTAGTCTCATTCTATTTTGATTTGATCCTATTCTGTCCATTTTCTTATTCTATTCTATTCCATAGTCTATTCTATTCCATAGAGTCTATTCTATTCCATATATTCTATTCTATTCCATATATTCTATTCTATTCCATAGAGTCTCTATCATCTATTCTTCTTCTGTTCTAATGTCCTGCTCTCTTTTAGTCTCATTCTATTTTGATTTGATCCTATTCTGTCCATTTTCTTATTCTATTCTATTCCATAGAGTCTATTCTATTCCATATATTCTATTCTATTCCATATATTCTATTCTATTCCATAGAGTCTCTATCCTCTATTCTTCTTCTATTCTAATGTCCTGCTCTCTTTTAGTCTCATTCTATTTTGATTTGATCCTATTCTGTCCATTTTCTTATTCAATTCTATTCCATGGAGTCTATTCTATTCCATATATTCTATTCTATTCCATATATTCTATTCTTATTCTGTTCTAATGTTCTGCTCTATTTTATTCTCATTCTATTTTGATTCGATCCTATTCTGTCCATTTTCTTATTCTATTCTATTCCATAGAGTCTATTCTATTCCATATATTCTATTCTATTCCATATATTCTATTCTTCTTCTATTCTAATGTTCTGTTCTGTTCTTATTCTATTTTTATTCTATTCTATTCCATGGAGTCTATTCTATTCCATATATTCTATTCTATTCCATATATTCTATTCTTCTTCTATTCTAATGTTCTGCTCTCTTTTAGTCTCATTCTATTCTGATTCGATCCTATTCTGTCCATTTTCTTATTCTATTCTATTCCATAGAGTCTATTCTATTCCATATATTCTATTCTATTCCATATATTCTATTCTTATTCTATTCTAATGTTCTGTTCTGTTCTTATTCTATTTTTAATCTATTCTATTCCATAGAGTCTATTCTATTCCATAGAGTCTATTCTTTTCTTATTCTATTCTAATGTTCTGCTCTATTTTATTCTCATTCTATTTTTGATTCGATCCTATTCTGTCCATTTTCTTATTCTATTCTATTCCATAGTCTATTCTATTCCATATATTCTATTCTATTCCATATATTCTATTCTTCTTCTATTCTAATGTTCTGTTCTGTTCTTATTCTATTTTTATTCTATTCTATTCCATGGAGTCTATTCTATTCCATATATTCTATTCTATTCCATATATTCTATTCTTCTTCTATTCTAATGTTCTGCTCTCTTTTAGTCTCATTCTATTTTTGATTCGATCCTATTCTGTCCATTTTTCTTATTCGATTCTATTCCATAGTCTATTCTATTCCATATATTCTATTCTATTCCATATATTCTATTCTTCTTCTATTCTAATGTTCTGTTCTGTTCTTATTCTATTTTTATTCTATTCTATTCCATGGAGTCTATTCTATTCCATATATTCTATTCTATTCCATATATTCTATTCTTCTTCTATTCTAATGTTCTGCTCTCTTTTAGTCTCATTCTATTCTGATTCGATCCTATTCTGTCCATTTTCTTATTCTATTCTATTCCATAGTCTATTCTATTCCATATATTCTATTCTGTTCCATATATTCTATTCTTCTTCTATTCTAATGTTCTGTTCTGTTCTTATTCTATTTTTATTCTATTCTATTCCATGGAGTCTATTCTATTCCATATATTCTATTCTATTCCATATATTCTATTCTTCTTCTATTCTAATGTTCTGCTCTCTTTTAGTCTCATTCTATTCTGATTCGATCCTATTCTGTCCATTTTCTTATTCTATTCTATTCCATAGAGTCTATTCTATTCCATATATTCTATTCTATTCCATATATTCTATTCTTCTTCTATTCTAATGTTCTGCTCTCTTTTAGTCTCATTCTATTTTTGATTCGATCCTATTCTGTCCATTTTTCTTATTCGATTCTATTCCATAGAGTCTCTATCCTCTATTCTTCTTCTGTTCTCATGTTCTGCTCTCTTTTAGTCTCATTCTATTCTGATTCGATCCTATTCTGTCCATTTTCTTATTCTATTCTATTCCATAGAGTCTATTCTATTCCATAGAGTCTATTCTATTCCATATATTCTATTCTTCTTCTATTCTAATGTTCTGCTCTCTTTTAGTCTCATTCAATTTTTGATTCGATCCTATTCTGTCCATTTTCTTATTCTATTCTATTCCATAGAGTCTATTCTATTCCATAGAGTCTATTCTATTCCATATATTCTATTCTATTCCATATATTCTATTCTTATTCTGTTCTAATGTTCTGCTCTATTTTATTCTCATTCTATTCTGATTCGATCCTATTCTGTCCATTTTCTTATTCTATTCTATTCCATAGAGTCTATTCTATTCCATATATTCTATTCTTCTTCTGTTCTCATGTCCTGCTCTCTTTTAGTCTCATTCTATTTTTGATTCGATCCTATTCTGTCCATTTTCTTATTCTATTCTATTCCATAGAGTCTATTCTATTCCATAGAGTCTATTCTATTCCATATATTCTATTCTTCTTCTATTCTAATGTTCTGCTCTCTTTTAGTCTCATTCTATTTTTGATTCGATCCTATTCTGTCCATTTTTCTTATTCGATTCTATTCCATAGAGTCTCTATCCTCTATTCTTCTTCTGTTCTCATGTCCTGCTCTCTTTTAGTCTCATTCTATTCTGATTCGATCCTATTCTGTCCATTTTCTTATTCTATTCTATTCCATAGAGTCTATTCTATTCCATAGAGTCTATTCTATTCCATATATTCTATTCTTCTTCTATTCTAATGTTCTGCTCTCTTTTAGTCTCATTGTATCTTTGATTCGATCCTATTCTGTCCATTTTCTTATTCTATTCTATTCCATAGAGTCTATTCTATTCCATAGAGTCTATTCTATTCCATATATTCTATTCTTCTTCTATTCTAATGTTCTGCTCTCTTTTAGTCTCATTCTATTTTTGATTCGATCCTATTCTGTCCATTTTTCCTATTCGATTCTATTCCATAGTCTATTCTATTCCATATATTCTATTCTATTCCATATATTCTATTCTTCTTCTATTCTAATGTTCTGCTCTCTTTTAGTCTCATTCTATTCTGATTCGATCCTATTCTGTCCATTTTCTTATTCTATTCTATTCCATAGAGTCTATTCTATTCCATATATTCTATTCTATTCCATAGAGTCTCTATCCTCTATTCTTCTTCTATTCTAATGCCTTCTCTCTTTTAGTCTCATTCTATTTTGATTTGATCCTATTCTGTCCATTTTCTTATTCTATTCTATTCCATGGAGTCTATTCTATTCCATATATTCTATTCTATTCCATATATTCTATTCTTCTTCTATTCTAATGTTCTGCTCTCTTTTAGTCTCATTCTATTCTGATTATATCCTATTCTGTCCATTTTCTTATTCTATTCTATTCCATAGAGTCTATTCTATTCCATATATTCTATTCTATTCCATATATTCTATTCTTATTCTATTCTAATGTTCTGTTCTGTTCTTAGTCTATTTTTATTCTATTCTATTCCATGGAGTCTATTCTATTCCATATATTCTATTCTATTCCATATATTCTATTCTTATTCTGTTCTAATGTTCTGCTCTATTTTATTCTCATTCTATTTTGATTCGATCCTATTCTGTCCATTTTCTTATTCTATTCTATTCCATAGAGTCTATTCTATTCCATATATTCTATTCTATTCCATATATTCTATTCTTCTTCTATTCTAATGTTCTGTTCTGTTCTTATTCTATTTTTATTCTATTCTATTCCATGGAGTCTATTCTATTCCATATATTCTATTCTATTCCATATATTCTATTCTTCTATTCTAATGTTCTGCTCTCTTTTAGTCTCATTCTATTCTGATTCGATCCTATTCTGTCCATTTTCTTATTCTATTCTATTCCATAGAGTCTATTCTATTCCATAGAGTCTATTCTATTCCATATATTCTATTCTTATTCTATTCTAATGTTCTGTTCTGTTCTTAGTCTATTTTTATTCTATTCTATTCCATGGAGTTTATTCTATTCCATATATTCTATTCTTATTCTGTTCTAATGTTCTGCTCTATTTTATTCTCATTCTATTTTGATTCGATCCTATTCTGTCCATTTTCTTATTCTATTCTATTCCATAGAGTCTATTCTATTCCATATATTCTATTCTATTCCATATATTCTATTCTTCTTCTATTCTAATGTTCTGTTCTGTTCTTATTCTATTTTTAATCTATTCTATTCCATGGAGTCTATTCTATTCCATATATTCTATTCTATTCCATATATTCTATTCTTCTTCTATTCTAATGTTCTGCTCTCTTTTAGTCTCATTCTATTCTGATTCGATCCTATTCTGTCCATTTTCTTATTCTATTCTATTCCATAGAGTCTATTCTATTCCATAGAGTCTATTCTATTCCATATATTCTATTCTTCTTCTATTCTAATGTTCTGCTCTCTTTTAGTCTCATTCTATTTTTGATTCGATCCTATTCTGTCCATTTTTCTTATTCGATTCTATTCCATAGTCTATTCTATTCCATATATTCTATTCTATTCCATATATTCTATTCTTCTTCTATTCTAATGTTCTGCTCTCTTTTAGTCTCATTCTATTCTGATTCGATCCTATTCTGTCCATTTTCTTATTCTATTCTATTCCATAGAGTCTATTCTATTCCATAGAGTCTATTCTATTCCATATATTCTATTCTTCTTCTATTCTAATGTTCTGCTCTCTTTTAGTCTCATTCTATTTTTGATTCGATCCTATTCTGTCCATTTTTCTTATTCGATTCTATTCCATAGAGTCTCTATCCTCTATTCTTCTTCTGTTCTCATGTCCTGCTCTCTTTTAGTCTCATTCTATTTTGATTTGATCCTATTCTGTCCATTTTCTTATTCTATTCTATTCCATAGAGTCTATTCTATTCCATATATTCTATTCTATTCCATAGAGTCTCTATCCTCTATTCTTCTTCTATTCTAATGTCCTGCTCTCTTTTAGTCTCATTCTATTTTGATTTGATCCTATTCTGTCCATTTTCTTATTCTATTCTATTCCATGGAGTCTATTCTATTCCATATATTCTATTCTATTCCATATATTCTATTCTTATTCTGTTCTAATGTTCTGCTCTATTTTATTCTCATTCTATTTTGATTCGATCCTATTCTGTCCATTTTCTTATTCTATTCTATTCCATAGAGTCTATTCTATTCCATATATTCTATTCTATTCCATATATTCTATTCTTCTTCTATTCTAATGTTCTGTTCTGTTCTTATTCTATTTTTATTCTATTCTATTCCATGGAGTCTATTCTATTCCATATATTCTATTCTATTCCATATATTCTATTCTTCTTCTATTCTAATGTTCTGCTCTCTTTTAGTCTCATTCTATTCTGATTCGATCCTATTCTGTCCATTTTCTTATTCTATTCTATTCCATAGAGTCTATTCTATTCCATAGAGTCTATTCTATTCCATATATTCTATTCTTCTTCTATTCTAATGTTCTGCTCTCTTTTAGTCTCATTCTATTTTTGATTCGATCCTATTCTGTCCATTTTTCTTATTCGATTCTATTCCATAGTCTATTCTATTCCATATATTCTATTCTATTCCATATATTCTATTCTTCTTCTATTCTAATGTTCTGCTCTCTTTTAGTCTCATTCTATTCTGATTCGATCCTATTCTGTCCATTTTCTTATTCTATTCTATTCCATAGTCTATTCTATTCCATATATTCTATTCTATTCCATATATTCTATTCTTCTTCTATTCTAATGTTCTGCTCTCTTTTAGTCTCATTCTATTTTGATTTGATCCTATTCTGTCCATTTTCTTATTCTATTCTATTCCATAGTCTATTCTATTCCATAGAGTCTATTCTATTCCATATATTCTATTCTATTCCATATATTCTATTCTATTCCATAGAGTCTCTATCATCTATTCTTCTTCTGTTCTAATGTCCTGCTCTCTTTTAGTCTCATTCTATTTTGATTTGATCCTATTCTGTCCATTTTCTTATTCTATTCTATTCCATAGAGTCTATTCTATTCCATATATTCTATTCTATTCCATATATTCTATTCTATTCCATAGAGTCTCTATCCTCTATTCTTCTTCTATTCTAATGTCCTGCTCTCTTTTAGTCTCATTCTATTTTGATTTGATCCTATTCTGTCCATTTTCTTATTCAATTCTATTCCATGGAGTCTATTCTATTCCATATATTCTATTCTATTCCATATATTCTATTCTTATTCTGTTCTAATGTTCTGCTCTATTTTATTCTCATTCTATTTTGATTCGATCCTATTCTGTCCATTTTCTTATTCTATTCTATTCCATAGAGTCTATTCTATTCCATATATTCTATTCTATTCCATATATTCTATTCTTCTTCTATTCTAATGTTCTGTTCTGTTCTTATTCTATTTTTATTCTATTCTATTCCATGGAGTCTATTCTATTCCATATATTCTATTCTATTCCATATATTCTATTCTTCTTCTATTCTAATGTTCTGCTCTCTTTTAGTCTCATTCTATTCTGATTCGATCCTATTCTGTCCATTTTCTTATTCTATTCTATTCCACAGTCTATTCTATTCCATAGAGTCTATTCTATTCCATATATTCTATTCTTCTTCTATTCTAATGTTCTGCTCTCTTTTAGTCTCATTCTATTTTTGATTCGATCCTATTCTGTCCATTTTTCTTATTCGATTCTATTCCATAGTCTATTCTATTCCATATATTCTATTCTATTCCATATATTCTATTCTTCTTCTATTCTAATGTTCTGCTCTCTTTTAGTCTCATTCTAGTCTGATTCGATCCTATTCTGTCCATTTTCTTATTCTATTCTATTCCATAGTCTATTCTATTCCATATATTCTATTCTATTCCATATATTCTATTCTTCTTCTATTCTAATGTTCTGTTCTGTTCTTATTCTATTTTTATTCTATTCTATTCCATGGAGTCTATTCTATTCCATATATTCTATTCTATTCCATATATTCTATTCTTCTTCTATTCTAATGTTCTGCTCTCTTTTGGTCTCATTCTATTCTGATTCGATCCTATTCTGTCCATTTTCTTATTCTATTCTATTCCATATATTCTATTCTATTCCATATATTCTATTCTATTCCATATATTCTATTCTTCTTCTATTCTAATGTTCTGCTCTCTTTTAGTCTCATTCTATTTTTGATTCGATCCTATTCTGTCCATTTTTCTTATTCGATTCTATTCCATAGAGTCTATTCTATTCCATATATTCTATTCTATTCCATATATTCTATTCTTCTTCTATTCTAATGTTCTGCTCTCTTTTAGTCTCATTCTATTCTGATTCGATCCTATTCTGTCCATTTTCTTATTCTATTCTATTCCATAGAGTCTATTCTATTCCATATATTCTATTCTATTCCATATATTCTATTCTTCTTCTATTCTAATGTTCTGCTCTCTTTTAGTCTCATTGTATCTTTGATTCGATCCTATTCTGTCCATTTTCTTATTCTATTCTATTCCATAGAGTCTATTCTATTCCATAGAGTCTATTCTATTCCATAGAGTCTCTATCCTCTATTCTTCTTCTATTCTAATGCCTTCTCTCTTTTAGTCTCATTCTATTTTGATTTGATCCTATTCTGTCCATTTTCTTATTCTATTCTATTCCATAGAGTCTATTCTATTCCATATATTCTATTCTTCTTCTATTCTAATGTTCTGCTCTCTTTTAGTCTCATTCTATTCTGATTCGATCCTATTCTGTCCATTTTCTTATTCTATTCTATTCCATAGAGTCTATTCTATTCCATATATTCTATTCTATTCCATATATTCTATTCTTCTTCTATTCTAATGTTCTGCTCTCTTTTAGTCTCATTCTATTTTTGATTCGATCCTATTCTGTCCATTTTCTTATTCTATTCTATTCCATAGAGTCTATTCTATTCCATATATTCTATTCTTCTTCTATTCTAATGTTCTGCTCTCTTTTAGTCTCATTCTATTCTGATTCGATCCTATTCTGTCCATTTTCTTATTCTATTCTATTCCATAGAGTCTATTCTATTCCATATATTCTATTCTATTCCATATATTCTATTCTTCTTCTATTCTAATGTTCTGCTCTCTTTTAGTCTCATTCTATTTTTGATTCGATCCTATTCTGTCCATTTTTCTTATTCGATTCTATTCCATAGAGTCTATTCTATTCCATATATTCTATTCTATTCCATATATTCTATTCTTCTTCTATTCTAATGTTCTGCTCTCTTTTAGTCTCATTCTATTCTGATTCGATCCTATTCTGTCCATTTTCTTATTCTATTCTATTCCATAGAGTCTATTCTATTCCATATATTCTATTCTATTCCATATATTCTATTCTTCTTCTATTCTAATGTTCTGCTCTCTTTTAGTCTCATTCTATTTTTGATTCGATCCTATTCTGTCCATTTTCTTATTCTATTCTATTCCATAGAGTCTATTCTATTCCATAGAGTCTATTCTATTCCATATATTCTATTCTTCTTCTATTCTAATGTTCTGCTCTCTTTTAGTCTCATTCTATTTTTGATTCGATCCTATTCTGTCCATTTTCTTATTCTATTCTATTCCATATATTCTATTCTATTCCATATATTGTATTCTTATTCTATTCTAATGTTCTGTTCTGTTCTTATTCTATTTTTATTCTATTCTATTCCATGGAGTCTATTCTATTCCATATATTCTATTCTATTCCATATATTCTATTCTTCTTCTATTCTAAGGTTCTGCTCTCTTTTAGTCTCATTCTATTTTTGTTTCGATCCTATTCTGTCCATTTTTCTTATTCGATTCTATTCCATAGAGTCTATTCTATTCCATAGAGTCTATTCTATTCCATATATTCTATTCTTCTTCTATTCTAATGTTCTGCTCTCTTTTAGTCTCATTCTATTTTTGATTCGATCCTATTCTGTCCATTTTCTTATTCTATTCTATTCCATAGAGTCTCTATTCCTCTATTCTTCTTCTGTTCTCATGTCCCGCTCTCTTTTAGTCTCATTCCATTCTGATTCTTCTGATTCTTCTTCTTCTCCCCCTTCCAGGTTGGGCAACATTGCCGAAGTGGACCTCGGCATCGCTCCGCCCGTCATGAAGAATTTCAAGGAGTTCCTCCTCTCCTTGGACGACTCGGTGGACGAGACGGAAGCCGTGAAGCGCTACAACGACTACAAGCTGGATTTCCGCCGACAGCAGATGCAGAACTTTTTCCTGGCCCACAAGGAGGAGGAGTGGTAGGTCTTCCCGTAGGTTTGGTCCGCCTACCCTGGAGGGGGAGGCACAGTTGGTTCAAGGCGGTCAACTATCCAAAATGGATGTATATTTAAAAAAAAAAAACACACACACACCTTTGTAAGAGCCATGGCTCTTGTCAAGCATGGGTTGGACTCCCAAGTTGTTGGCTTCTCGAGTTTCCTAACTTGGTTAGCCAACATCCAAGCTGGGAATGTTTGTGTGTGTGGGTGTGTGTGTGTGTGTGTGTAAGCCATTAGAGGTGGAAGGAAGAAGGCTTGAGAAGAAGGGCCCAGTTGGGGAAGGGCCCGTCCTCATGAGAGAGAGAGAGACAGCAAAGGGTCTAGCCAGCCTTCTCCTTCCTGACCTTGGACAACTTTGAAAAGTTTCAGGTTGACCAAGAACCCTTTCAATAAAACAGAATAGAGTAGAATAGAATAGAATTCTTGTGGTTGGCCAAGTGTGATTGGACACCCAAGGACTTTGTCTTGGGGTAAAACCTCTCAGTGTCCATAAAAGAAAAGATACTTTAGTTAAGAATCAGGAATCCTAACGCACAACACTTAATAATAATAGTCACAGGGTACCATAAGCAATCTAATATTAATCTAATCCATTTTAATTTGTTTTAATTTCTAATCACTGATAAAATAAATAGAATTGAATACTTAAATGGCCAAGTGTGATTGGACACCCAAGGACTTTGTCTTGGGGTAAAACCTCTCAGTATACATAAAAGAAAAGATACTTTAGTTAAGAATCAGGAATCCTAACGCACAACACTTAATAATAATAGTCACAGGGTACCATAAGCAATCTAATATTAATCTAATCCATTTTAATTTGTTTTAATTTCTAACCACGGATAAAATGAATAGAATTGAATACTTAAATGGCCAAGTGTGATTGGACACCCAAGGACTTTGTCTTGGGGTAAAACCTCTCAGTATACATAAAAGAAAAGATACTTTAGTTAAGAATCAGGAATCCTAACGCACAACACTTAATAATAATAGTCACAGGGTACCATAAGCAATCTAATATTAATCTAATCCATTTTAATTTGTTTTAATTTCTAATCACTGATAAAATAAATAGAATTGAATACTTAAATGGCCAAGTGTGATTGGACACCCAAGGACTTTGTCTTGGGGTAAAACCTCTCAGTATACATAAAAGAAAAGATACTTTAGTTAAGAATCAGGAATCCTAACGCACAACACTTAATAATAATAGTCGCAGGGTACCATAAGCAATCTAATATTAATCTAATCCATTTTAATTTGTTTTAATTTCTAATCACTGATAAAATAAATAGAATTGAATACTTAAATGGCCAAGTGTGATTGGACACCCAAGGACTTTGTCTTGGGGTAAAACCTCTCAGTATACATAAAAGAAAAGATACTTTAGTTAAGAATCAGGAATCCTAACGCACAACACTTAATAATAATAGTCACAGGGTACCATAAGCAATCTAATATTAATCTAATCCATTTTAATTTGTTTTAATTTCTAATCACTGATAAAATAAATAGAATTGAATACTTAAATGGCCAAGTGTGATTGGACACCCAAGGACTTTGTCTTGGGGTAAAACCTCTCAGTATACATAAAAGAAAAGATACTTTAGTTAAGAATCAGGAATCCTAACGCACAACACTTAATAATAATAGTCGCAGGGTACAATCAGTCAATCCAATATTCATCTCATCCATTTTAATAGAATAGAAGAGAATACTTTATTGGCCAAGTGTGATTGGACACCCAAGGAATTTGTCTTGGTGTAAATACTCTCAGTACATATCAAAGAATCAATAAAATCAATAAATTTTTTGGAAAAAAAAAGCAAGAATCATAACACACAACACTTAATAATAATAGTCGCAGGGTACAATCAGTCAATCCAATATTCCTCTCATCCATTTTAATTGGTTTTATTTTCTAACCACGGATAAAATGAATAGAATTGAATACTTAAATGGCCAAGTGTGATTGGACACCCAAGGACTTTGTCTTGGGGTAAAACCTCTCAGTGTCCATAAAAGAAAAGATACTTGAGTTAAGAATCAGGAATCCTAACGCACAACACTTAATAATAATAGTCGCAGGGTACAATCAGCAATCGAATATTCCTCTCATCCATTTTAATTGGTTTTAATTTCTAACCACGGATAAAATGAATAGAATTGAATACTTAAATGGCCAAGTGTGATTGGACACCCAAGGACTTTGTCTTGGGGTAAAACCTCTCAGTATACATAAAAGAAAAGATACTTTAGTTAAGAATCAAGAATCCTAACGCACAACACTTGATAATAATAGTCGCAGGGTACAATCAGTCAATCCAATATTCATCTCATCCATTTTAATAGAATAGAAGAGAATACTTTATTGGCCAAGTGTGATTGGACACCCAAGGAATTTGTCTTGGTGTAAATACTCTCAGTACATATCAAAGAATCAATAAAATCAATAAATTTTTTGGAAAAAAAAAGCAAGAATCATAACACACAACACTTAATAATAATAGTCGCAGGGTACAATCAGTCAATCCAATATTCCTCTCATCCATTTTAATTGGTTTTATTTTCTAACCACGGATAAAATGAATAGAATTGAATACTTAAATGGCCAAGTGTGATTGGACACCCAAGGACTTTGTCTTGGGGTAAAACCTCTCAGTGTCCATAAAAGAAAAGATACTTTAGTTAAGAATCAGGAATCCTAACGCACAACACTTGATAATAATAGTCGCAGGGTACAATCAGCAATCGAATATTCCTCTCATCCATTTTAATTGGTTTTAATTTCTAACCACGGATAAAATGAATAGAATTGAATACTTAAATGGCCAAGTGTGATTGGACACCCAAGGACTTTGTCTTGGGGTAAAACCTCTCAGTATACATAAAAGAAAAGATACTTTAGTTAAGAATCAGGAATCCTAAAGCACAACACTTAATAATAATAGTCACAGGGTACCATAAGCAATCTAATATTAATCTAATCCATTTTAATTTGTTTTAATTTCTAATCACTGATAAAATAAATAGAATTGAATACTTAAATGGCCAAGTGTGATTGGACACCCAAGGACTTTGTCTTGGGGTAAAACCTCTCAGTATACATAAAAGAAAAGATACTTTAGTTAAGAATCAGGAATCCTAACGCACAACACTTAATAATAATAGTCACAGGGTACCATAAGCAATCTAATATTAATCTAATCCATTTTAATTTGTTTTAATTTCTAATCACTGATAAAATAAATAGAATTGAATACTTAAATGGCCAAGTGTGATTGGACACCCAAGGACTTTGTCTTGGGGTAAAACCTCTCAGTATACATAAAAGAAAAGATACTTTAGTTAAGAATCAGGAATCCTAACGCACAACACTTAATAATAATAGTCGCAGGGTACAATCAGCAATCGAATATTCCTCTCATCCATTTTAATTGGTTTTAATTTCTAACCACGGATAAAATGAATAGAATTGAATACTTAAATGGCCAAGTGTGATTGGACACCCAAGGACTTTGTCTTGGGGTAAAACCTCTCAGTATACATAAAAGAAAAGATACTTTAGTTAAGAATCAGGAATCCTAACGCACAACACTTAATAATAATAGTCGCAGGGTACAATCAGTCAATCCAATATTCCTCTCATCCATTTTAATAGAATAGAAGAGAATACTTTATTGGCCAAGTGTGATTGGACACCCAAGGAATTTGTCTTGGTGTAAATACTCTCAGTACATATCAAAGAATCAATAAAATCAATAAAATTTTTGGAAAAAAAAGAAAAGCAAGAATCGTAACGCAAAACACTTAATAATAATAGTCGCAGGGTACAATCAGTCAATCCAATATTCATCTCATCCATTTTAATTGGTTTTATTTTCTAACCACGGATAAAATGAATAGAGTAGAGTAGAATAGAATAGAATACTTCATTGGCCAAGTGTGATTGCACACACAATTGACTTGGTGTAAATACTCTCAGTGTACATAAATGAAAAGATACATTTGTTTAGAATCAAGAATCATAACATACAACACTTAATAATAGTCACAGGGTACCATAAGCAATCTAATATTAATCTAATCCATTTTAATTTGTTTTAATTTCTAACCACGGATAAAATAAATAGAATTGAATACTTAAATGGCCAAGTGTGATTGGACACCCAAGGACTTTGTCTTGGGGTAAAACCTCTCAGTATACATAAAAGAAAAGATACTTTAGTTAAGAATCAGGAATCCTAAAGCACAACACTTAATAATAATAGTCGCAGGGTACAATCAGTCAATCCAATATTCATCTCATCCATTTTAATAGAATAGAAGAGAATACTTTATTGGCCAAGTGTGATTGGACACCCAAGGAATTTGTCTTGGTGTAAATACTCTCAGTACATATCAAAGAATCAATAAAATCAATAAATTTTTTGGAAAAAAAAAGCAAGAATCATAACACACAACACTTAATAATAATAGTCGCAGGGTACAATCAGTCAATCCAATATTCCTCTCATCCATTTTAATTGGTTTTATTTTCTAACCACGGATAAAATGAATAGAATTGAATACTTAAATGGCCAAGTGTGATTGGACACCCAAGGACTTTGTCTTGGGGTAAAACCTCTCAGTATACATAAAAGAAAAGATACTTGAGTTAAGAATCAGGAATCCTAACGCACAACACTTAATAATAATAGTCACAGGGTACCATAAGCAATCTAATATTCCTCTCATCCATTTTAATTGGTTTTATTTTCTAACCACGGATAAAATGAATAGAATTGAATACTTAAATGGCCAAGTGTGATTGGACACCCAAGGACTTTGTCTTGGGGTAAAACCTCTCAGTGTCCATAAAAGAAAAGATACTTTAGTTAAGAATCAAGAATCCTAACGCACAACACTTAATAATAATAGTCGCAGGGTACAATCAGCAATCGAATATTAATCTAATCCATTTTAATTTGTTTTAATTTCTAACCACGGATAAAATAAATAGAATTGAATACTTAAATGGCCAAGTGTGATTGGACACCCAAGGACTTTGTCTTGGGGTAAAACCTCTCAGTATACATAAAAGAAAAGATACTTTAGTTAAGAATCAGGAATCATAACGCACAACACTTAATAATAATAGTCACAGGGTACCATAAGCAATCTAATATTAATCTAATCCATTTTAATTTGTTTTAATTTCTAATCACTGATAAAATAAATAGAATTGAATACTTAAATGGCCAAGTGTGATTGGACACCCAAGGACTTTGTCTTGGGGTAAAACCTCTCAGTATACATAAAAGAAAAGATACTTTAGTTAAGAATCAGGAATCCTAACGCACAACACTTAATAATAATAGTCGCAGGGTACAATCAGCAATCGAATATTCCTCTCATCCATTTTAATTGGTTTTATTTTCTAACCACGGATAAAATGAATAGAATTGAATACTTAAATGGCCAAGTGTGATTGGACACCCAAGGACTTTGTCTTGGGGTAAAACCTCTCAGTATACATAAAAGAAAAGATACTTTAGTTAAGAATCAAGAATCCTAACGCACAACACTTAATAATAATAGTCGCAGGGTAGAATCAGCAATCGAATATTCCTCTCATCCATTTTAATTGGTTTTATTTTCTAACCACGGATAAAATGAATAGAATTGAATACTTAAATGGCCAAGTGTGATTGGACACCCAAGGACTTTGTCTTGGGGTAAAACCTCTCAGTATACATAAAAGAAAAGATACTTTAGTTAAGAATCAGGAATCCTAACGCACAACACTTAATAATAATAGTCACAGGGTACCATAAGCAATCTAATATTAATCTAATCCATTTTAATTTGTTTTAATTTCTAATCACTGATAAAATAAATAGAATTGAATACTTAAACGGCCAAGTGTGATTGGACACCCAAGGACTTTGTCTTGGGGTAAAACCTCTCAGTATACATAAAAGAAAAGATACTTTAGTTAAGAATCAGGAATCCTAACGCACAACACTTAATAATAATAGTCGCAGGGTACAATCAGCAATCGAATATTCCTCTCATCCATTTTAATTGGTTCTATTTTCTAACCACGGATAAAATAAATAGAATTGAATACTTAAACGGCCAAGTGTGATTGGACACCCAAGGACTTTGTCTTGGGGTAAAACCTCTCAGTATACATAAAAGAAAAAGTACATTCCTTAAGAATCCAGAATCCTAACGTACAACACTTCCCGATACACTTCCAACTTTTTCCCCTTTGAGCTCACGATTTGCTGAGTTAAACCCCCGTCCCCGTCCCCGGAGACAATTCAGGGCTTGGCCAGGAGGCTGTTTTAATTTGATTTATTTTGAACGGATTTCCTGCTCTGCCTCGCCAAGGGGGCCACTCTAGGCAGCTGGACACCAAGAAGGAAAAAAAGAAAAAAAGGAAGAAGTGAAACTAATAAACAGAAGTCAAAGGAAAGGAAACCCCCCCCCTCTCCCCAAAAGACAAACCAAACCAAGACCGAACGAAGAAACGCAGGGGGAGTCAGGACCCTTCCTCTCCTCCCTTTGCGGCCTGGCTTGGAGAGAAGTCAGCCATTGGCCCTCCGGGCCTCTGCTTCCAAAATATACAGATTTTTCAACTTTTTTCAACTCCCCTCCTTTTTTTCGAGGGGACAACCCAAGAGTCTGTATCAACTCTCCGGCCTGGCCAAGCTCCCTGGTTTGCCACGGCCTCCCCTTAGCGCTCAGAGCGATGCGACCGTCCCGAGGTCACCCCGCCAGCTTTGGGGCCTAAAGTAGCCTTCGAACAACACCCCCTATCCCCGGTCCGCTGCCTTGTATAACCACCATGCCAAGCTTGGCTTGATAGGTGTGGTGGTCCCGGCCTCCCCCACCCCCCTCGTACAGGCGGTTCCCCGATTTCAGCCACCGCCGCGGAGCCCGACGTCAGCGTAGCTCAGCTACGCTCAGCTGGAAAGCGAGTTGGGTGTTCCACGTGGACACCATCCCTCGCCCCCGCGCTGAGTAATGCCGTCGTCGGGCTTGCCTGCCCGCCTTCTCCTCTCCCATTTGGACTCGGCGGATCGGAAGGTCGCCAAAACGGGGAACGCGGGGGAAGGCGGCGACCGTCCTGAAGACGAGTCGATTTTTGCCGAGCGCCTGAATTGGGATCCCGTGGAAGGTGCGGGAATGCTAAGTTTGACCAACGACCGTAAGTCCCTTTTTTCCTCCCCTTCCCCCGCCCCGTCGTAACTTTGAACAGGCGTTCAATGACGGCCTGTATCTTAGTTTTTACTCTTGCGGTGTAATTTATGCCTGGGTTTATTCATAGCTGGAAAGGGGTGGGGGGGTGAAAAATACCCCCCAGAGAATGGCTAACTTACCCCGTTTCCCCGAAAATATCACCTACCCTGAAAATAAGGCCTAGCTTGAATTTTTTTTTTTAACCCATGTGTCCAATAGAAGCCCTTAACACCCCCCCCTCCAAAAAATAAGCCCAAATTAAGATCTCACTCCTTACCCAGAGTACACAGGTAAAAATTAAGCTAGGGTGGGGATGGCTGGTGGTGGAACTGCCCTACTACTCACCTTTGGACAGGTGTAGCCAGGCCTCGTAGACACCCCGACCACCTTCCTCGCCGGCCCGTTTCAGGTTTCCAAGTCATATATTCTCCCCAATTTTACCGCTTCCGTGAAAAGCTACCCTGAAAGTAAGTCCTCTCTCGATTTTTTTTTACCCGTGTGTCCAATAGATGCCCTACCCCCCAAAATAAGCCCTAATTAACATCCTCACACACACACACACACACACACACACCCCTTGAATGGATACCCAGACAACAGGAGGTTGATGAAGCGCTAAGAAATGTCGCCCGTTTCCCCCAAAATACGACCTACATGGAAAGGAAGGCCGAGCTTGATTTTTGGAACACGTCCACCCAATATAAGCCCTACCTCCCCCCCCCCAAAATAAGCCCTAAATTAAGATTCCCCACCGACTCGAATGGATACCCAGACAACAGGAGGTTGATGAAGCGCTAAGAAATGTCGCCCGTTTCCATGAAAATACGACCTACCCTGCTAGGCCTAGTAAGGCCTAGCTTGATTTTGAACCTGGGCCCCCAATATAAGCCCTACCTTCCCCCCCCAAAAAATAAGCCCTAAGGAAGATTCTCACTCCCTTGAAAAGATATCCAGACCATAGGATGTTTATGAAGCGCTAAGAAATGTCGCCCGTTTCCATGGAAATACGACCTACCCTGCTAGGCCTAGTAAGGCCTAGCTTGATTTTGAACCTGGGCCCCCAATATAAGCCCTACCTCCCCCCCAAAAAAATAAGCCCTAAGGAAGATCCTCACTCCCTTGAATGGATACCCAGACAATAGGATGCTTATGAAACGCTAAGAAATGTCGCCCGTTTCCATGGAAATACGACCTACCCTGCTAGGCCTAGTAAGGCCTAGCTTGATTTTGAACCTGGGCCCCCAATATAAGCCCTACCTCCCCCCCCCCAAAATAAGCCCTAATGAAGATCCTCACTCCCTTGAATGGATACCCAGACAATAGGATGCTTATGAAACGCTAAGAAATGTCGCCCGTTTCCATG
>JAUCBL010000347.1:80000-90639 GCA_033807585.1 Hydrophis major
TGCAGGTTTTTACCTTTCCATACAAAAAGGACCGTAATTCATTTGCTGCACCACGACAAATTCCTTTATTGGCCAAATCACACTTGGCCAATAAAGAATTCTATTTTTAATTCTAATTTTAATCTATTCTATTCTATTGTTATTCCATTCCATATATTCTATTCTTTTCTTTCTATTCTAATTCTGTTCTATTTCATTCCATTCTTATTCTTTTCCAATATTCTATTCTCTGTTTATTCTATTCTAATTCTATTCTTATTCTATTTTATCTATTCTAATTCTCTTCTATTCCATTCTTATTCTTTTCTTTTCCAATATTCTAGTCTAATTTTAATTCTAATTCTGTTCTAGTTCTATTTTATTCTAATCTGTTCTATTCCATTCTTATTCTATTCTTTCCTAATATTCTATTCCCTATTCTATCCTAATACTATTCTATTCTATTCTAATTGTATTCTACTCTACTCTATTCTACTCTGTTCCATTCTCATTCTATTCTTTTCCAATATTCTATTCTCTATTCTATTCTGTTCTATTCCATTCCATTCTTATTCTATTCTTTTCCAATATTCTATTCTCTATTCTATTCTAATTCTATTCTAGTTCTATTCTATTCCATTCCATTCCATTCCATTATTCTTATTCTATTCTTTTCCAATATTCTATTCTCTATTCTATTCTAATTTTAATTCTATTCTATTCTACTCTTATTCCATCCCATTCCTGTTCTATTCTTTTCCAATATACTATTCTCTATTCTATTCTAATTCTAATTCTATTCTAGTTCTCTTCTATTCCATTCCATTCCGTTCTTATACTTACTCTATTCTTTTCCAATATTATATTCTCTATTCTAGTCTAATTTTAATTTTAATTCTATTCTGTTCTGCTCTATTCCATTCCATTTTTATTCTATTCTTTCCCAACATTCTATTCTCTATTCTATTCTAATTCTATTCTAATTCTGTTCTATTCTATTCCATTCCATTCTTATTCTATTCTTTTCCAATATTCTATTCTCTATTCTATTCTACTCTATTCTGTTCCATTCCATTCCATTCTTATTCTATTCTTTCCCAATATTCTATTCTCTATTCTATTCTAATTCTAATTCTATTCTATTCCATTCTTATACTTATTCTATTCTTTTCCAATATTCTATTCTCTAGTCTAATTTTACTTCTAATTCTATTCTGTTCTACTCCATTCCATTCTTATTCTATTCTTTTCCAATATTCTATTCTCTATTCTATTCTGTTCTATTCCATTCCATTCTTATTCTATTCTTTTCCAATATTCTATTCTATTCTAATTCTAATTCTATTCTAGTTATATTCCATTCTTATTCTTATTCTATTCTTTGCCAATATTCTATTCTGTATTCTAGTCTAATTTTAATTTTAATTCTAATTTTATTCTATTCTGTTCTACTCTATTCCATTCCATTCTTATTCTATTCTTTCCCAATATTCTGTTCTCTATTCTATTCTATTCTAATTCTAGTTCTATTCTATTCCATTCCATTCTTATTCTTATTCTATTCTCTTCCAATATTATATTCTCTGTTCTATTCTATTCCATTCCATTCTTATTCTATTCTTTTCCAATATTCTGTTCTCTATTCTATTCTAATTCTAGTTCTATTCTATTCCATTCCATTCTTATACTTATTCTTATTCTATTCTCTTCCAATATTCTATTCTCTATTCTATTCTAATTCTAGTTCTATTCTATTCCGTTCCATTCTTATACTTATTCTTCTTGTATTCTCTTCCAATATTCTATTCTCTATTCTTGTCCTATTCCATTCCATTCCGTTCTTTTACTTCTTCTATTCTTTTCCAATATTCTATTCTCTATTCTATCCGATCCGATCCGATCCGATCCTATTTCATTCCATTTCATTCTTATGCTATTCTTTCCCAATATTCTATTCTCTATTCTATTCCATTCTATTCTGCGCGTTGATCTTTTCCCGTTCACTTCCCGCTCGTTCCATTTGTCCGTTTTCCATCAAATTTTCGCAAGCGTTCTTACATTTCCCCCCTCCCCCCCCGCCGTTGGTTTGATCCCTTTCCAATTCGTCTCTTCACTTCTCCCGTCGTTCTTTTGTTCTCCTCCTCCTCCTCCTCTCTCTCTCTCTCTCTCTCTGTCTCTCTCTCTCTCTTTTGTCTACAGCGCCTTCAAATTTTTGTTTCTCGATCGATGTCCATCCTTACGCTTTTCATTCGGGCGTATTTGCCCATCTGGTCGCGTGCTCTTCAATTCGTCCTTCCTTCAATTCCGCCTTCCTTTTCCCAAACCATTTCCTCCGCCCCCCACCCCCCACCCCCCTCCGGTCGCCCCCTGCCCTTAATGGTCCCTTTTTGAGTGCCCCGCCCTGATTCGTTATCGAGGCAAGGAACCGGGAGTCCTTGCCTCCCTTTTGGAGGGAGCGGGGCGGCTTTGGGGACGAAAGTAGAAGGGGGGAGCCAGGTCTCCGTCTGTCCCCGGAGGACTCGGGGCTCCGCCAATCTAATCCTAGGCTTTCTCTCCCCCCCCCACCCCACCCCCCAACAGCGGTCATCAAGATGGAAGGCGGGACAGACCACGATTTGAAAGTCCTGGAGCAGGAGGAAGAAGAGGAGCATCCGGAGAAGGCTGAATCGTCGAAGAAAGAAGAGAACCGACTGCCGGAAACGGAGCGCAAAGCGTCCGAGAAGGAGGAGAAGAAGGAGGACGCCAAGAAAGCCAAGGTAGGGAAGGAGGAAGAGGAGGAGGAGGAGATGGAGGGGGTTTGGGGGGAGGGGGGAAGAAACCAACGCCCCGCTTCCTCCTCCTCCTCCAAGGCCACCCACCCACACACACACCCACACACACACACACACCACGCGCACCGCAGGCAACTGAGCACCGGCCCTCTCTTGCAGACTGCCGAGGAGGAAACGGCGGAGGAGAAAGGCAAGGAGGAAGAGGAGAAAAGGGAGAAGAAAGAGGAGGCCGAGAAGGAGGCGAAGAAGGTGGGTGAATGGGGGAGGGGTCCCTCTGGCCCCCTCCCCTCCCCTCCCCTCCAGAGTGCCATCAGGTCAACTCTGTGTGAGCGGGTGGTGTAGAAGGCCGAGAAGCGGAAGGGGGAGGCCAGCCAGAGACATCTTGGGGGGCGGGGGGGACGACAGAAATAACCTGGTGTGTCCCAGGGGACACCCCCCCGTTCCAGCTCTTTTGGGGTAGGGGGAGTAACAGGAATGTGGGGACACATATAGCCCTTCCCTGTCCTCCCTCCCTCCCTCCCTTTCCTTCCTCTCTTCCCTTCCTTCCTTCCCTGAATCCTCCCTCCGTTTCCTTCCTTTTTCCTTCCTTCCCTCCCTTCCTCTCTTTCCTTCCTTCCATCCATTCTCTCTCCCCTTTCTTTCCTGTCTTCCTCTCTTTCCTTTCCTCCCGCCCTCCCTTCCATCCTTCCTTCCTCTCTTTCCTTCCTTCCATCCATTCTCCCTCCCCTTTCCTTCCTTCCTCTCTCCCCTTCCGTCCTTCCCTGAATCCTCCCTCCATTTTCTGCCTTCGTTTCCTTCCTCAATTTCTTTCCTTCCTTGCCTCCCTTCCATCCTCCCTCCCCTCCCTCTCTTTTTCCTTCCTTCCCTCCCTTCCTCTCCTTCCCTTCCTCTCTTTCCTTCCTTCCATCCATTCTCTCTCCCCTTTCTTCCTTTCTTTCCTTTCCTTTCCTTCCTTCCCTCCCTCCCCCCATCCTTCCTTTCTCTCTTTCCTTTCTCCCATCCATCCATTCTCTCTCCCCTTTCTTTCTTTCCTTCCTCTCTTTCCTTCCTTCCTTCCATCCATCCCTTCCTCTTTTTCCTTCCTTCCCTCCTTTCCTCTCCTTCCCTCCTCTCTTTCCTTCCTTCCTTCCTTCCATCCATTCTCCCTCCCCTTTCTTCCTTTCTTTCCTTCCTTCCCTCCCTCCCTCCCATCCTTCCTTTCTCTCTTTCCTTCCTTCCATCCATTCTCCCTCCCCTTTCTTCCCTTCCTTCCTTTCCTGAATCCTCCCTCCATTTCCTTCCTTCCCTCCCTTCCATCCTCCCTCCCCTCCCTCTCTTTTTCCTTCCTTCCCTCCCTTCCTCTCCTTCCTTCCTCTCTTTCCTTCCTTCCATCCATTCTCTCTCCCCTTTCTTTCCTGCCTTCCTCTCTTTCCTTCCCTCCCGCCCTCCCTTCCATCCTTCCTTCCTCTTTCCTTCCTTCCTTCCATCCATCCGTTCTCTCTCCCCTTTCTTTCTTTCCTTCCTCTTTCCTTCCTTCCATCCATCCATCCTCACTCCCCTTCCTCTTTTTCCTTCCTTCCCTCCTTTCCTCTCTTCCCTCCTCTCTTTCCTTCCTTCCATCCATTCTCCCTCCCCTTTCTTTCTTTCTTTCTTTCTTTCTTTCTTTCTTTCTTTCTTTCTTTCTTTCTTCCTTCCTTCCTTCCTTCCTTCCTTCCTTCCTTCCTTCCTTCCTTCCTTCCTTCCTTCCTTCCTTCCTTCCTTCCTTCCTTCCTTTCTCTTTCCTTCCTTCCTTCCTTCCCTCCCTCCCTCCCATCCTTCCTTTCTCTCCTTCCTTCCATCCATTCTCCCTCCCCTTTCTTTCCTTCCTTCCTTCTTTCCTTTCCTTTCCTCTCTCCCTTTCCTCCCTCCCTCCCCCCCCCAGGGTTCCAATGTGACTATGGGGTTGGGGTGAGGGGGGTGGGTGGGGGAGGCCTTTGGCCCCAAGGCCCCCCGAGCGACCCCCTCCTCCTCTCCTTCCCCAGACCATCCACAAGCACAAGCGGAAGCGCAGCGGCAACGACAGCTACGACGAGGGGAGCGTTTCGGAGTCGGACAGCGATTCCGAGAGTGGGCGTCCGTCCCCAAGGAGAGGACAAAGGTGAGGGCCTGTGTCTGCGAGGATCTCGGCAGGGTGGGGGGGGAGGGTTGTGTGTGTGTCCCAGACCCTGGGGGGTGGGAGGGGGAGAGAGAGGTGAGGGTATGTGTCTTTGTGCGAGGTATGTGTCTGCGAGGTATGTGTCTGCAAGGTATGTGTCTGCAAGATATGTGTCTATGTGCCAGGTATGTGTCTGTGTGCGAGGTATGTGTCTGTGAGGTATATGTGTACGAAGTATGTGTCCATGCGAGATGTGTCTATGTGCGACGTATGTGTCTGCGAGATATGTGTCTATGTGCGAGGTATGTGTCTGTGCAACGTATGTGTCTGTGCGAGGTATGTGTGTGAGGTATGTGTCTGCAAGGTATATGTGTACGAGGTGTCTGTGCGAGGTATGTGTGTGAGGTATGTGTCTATGCGAGATATATGTCTATGTGAGATATGTGTCTATGTGTGAGGTATGTGTCTGGGCGAGGTATCTGTGTGCGAGGTATGTGTGCAAGATATGTGTCTGCGAGGTATGTGTGTGTGTGAGGTATGTGTCTGTGCGAGGTATGCGCCTGTGCGAGGTATGTGTGCGAGGTATGCGTCTGTGTGCGGGGTGTCTGTGCGAGGTATGTGTCTCTGCAAGGTATGTGTGTACGAGGTATGTGTCTATGCGAGATATGTGTCTATGTGAGATATGTCTATGTGCGAGGTATGTGTCTGCGAGGTGTGTGTGTACAAGGTATGTGTCTGTGCGAGGTATGTGTGTACGAGGTATGTGTCTATGCGAGATATGTGTCTATGTGCGAGGTATGTGTCTATGTGCGAGGTATGTGTCTGGGCGAGGTATGTGTCTGCGAGGTGTGTGTGTACAAGGTATGTGTCTGTGCGAGGTATGTGTGTACGAGGTATGTGTCTGCGAGATATGTGTCTATGTGCGAGGTATGTGTCTGAGCGAGGTATGTGTCTGCGAGGTATGTGTGCAAGATATGTGTCTGCGAGGTATGTGTGTGAGGTATGTGTCTGTGCGAGGTATGCGCCTGTGCGAGGTATGTGTGCGAGGTATGCGTCTGTGTGCGGGGTGTCTGTGCGAGGTATGTGTCTCTGCAAGGTATGTGTGTACGAGGTATGTGTCTATGCGAGATATGTGTCTATGTGAGATATGTCTATGTGCGAGGTATGTGTCTGCGAGGTGTGTGTGTACAAGGTATGTGTCTGTGCGAGGTATGTGTGTACGAGGTATGTGTCTATGCGAGATATGTGTCTATGTGCGAGGTATGTGTCTATGTGCGAGGTATGTGTCTGGGCGAGGTATGTGTCTGCGAGGTGTGTGTGTACAAGGTATGTGTCTGTGCGAGGTATGTGTCTGAGCGAGGTATGTGTCTGCGAGGTATGTGTGCAAGATATGTGTCTGCGAGGTATGCGTCTGTGTGCGAGGTGTCTGTGCGAGGTATGTGTCTCTGCAAGGTATGTGTCTCTGCGAGATGCGTCGATGTATGAGATATATGTCTGTGTGCGAGAATATCGGCCGAGTGGGGAGCGTTTGTGTGTGTGTGTGTGTGTCCCACACCCTGGGGGGGGTGGGGGGGTGGGACGGGGAGAGAGAGAGAGAGAGAGAGAGAGAGAGAGCGCCCCCTGTCCTCATCCGCCTGCGATGTAGCCCCAGACAAGAAACCCAAGGAGGAGGCGGCGGCCGGCCCGAAGGACGGGGAAGGGTCCCCCAAAGGCAAGGAGAAGGACATGGAGGAGCCTAAGCCGCGCGCCCTTCACAAGACCTGCTCCCTTTTCGTCCGCAACATCGCCCCCAACATCCCGCAAGCCGAGATCGTGGCGGTGAGTCCGCGGCCCCGGGAGCGGGGGTGGGAGGGGGAGGGGGGCGGGGCGGGCGGTGGGGATCCGGGGCGGTCCCTCTCAACACCTCCTTTTCCCCACCCCCCGCCTCCCCCGCTTCCTCAGTTCTGCAAAAGGTACCCCGGATTCATGAGAGTGGCCCTTTCGGACCCGCAACCGGAGCGGAGGTAAGTCTCCAAGGTCGCGTCCTGCCGTCCCGCCCCTTTCCGAGGGGGAGTGTTAAAAGTTTTGGGGGGGGGCTTGATTGAAGGAGTGACACCTCCATCCATACACACACACACGCACACATATACACACCCCTTCTGCTGTTTGTGCAGGAGGAAGGAAGGAAAGGAAAGGAGAGGGAGGAAGAAAAAGGGGGAAGGAAGGAAGGGAAGAAGAGAATGAGGAAGGGAGGAAAGGAGGAAGAGGAAGGGGGAAGGAAGGGAAGAAGAGAATGAGGAAGGAAGGAAAGGAGGGAGAGAGAGGAAGAGGGAGGAAGAGAAAGGGGGAAGGAAGGAAGGAAGAGAATCAGGAAGGAAGGAAAGGAGGAAGAGAGGAATAGGGAGGAAGAGAAAGGGGGAAGGAAGAAAGGAAAGAAGAGAAGGAGGAAAGGAGGAAGAGAGAAAAGGAAGAAAGATGTTTTGTTTTCCCCCCTTGGTCCTGAATATCCAGAAGAGCCCGGCGCCTACGGCTCAGTTTCTCTGGTTTGCTGGGATTTCTCCCAGAGTCCCCCCCCTTCCCTCTTTTCTGGACCTGCGGTAGTCTTCCGGCAGGGGGAGAGGGGCGCCGTGGAACCCCTCGCCAAAAGGGGGCGAGGGGCGGTGGCCTCTTCCGCCTTCCCCTCCCCAGCAGTACCCCCTTTTCCCGCCGTCTCCCAGGTTTTTCCGGAGGGGCTGGGTGACCTTCGACCGTACCGTCAACATCAAGGAAATCTGTTGGAATCTCCAGAATATCCGGGTAAAAAGAGATGGAAGGGCGGGGACTGGGGGAGGGGGAGGGGGAGGGGGAGGGGAGATCGAGGGCAGGAGGGGGGGGAAGCTTGCCGCTCTTCGATCTGGCCCTTCCGGAATCGGGGGGGGGGGTCCCCCTCCTCCTTTTCCTCCGGTGGGCGGGGGAAGCCTACGGGAGGTTGGCGAATCCCACATGCGCGCGGGTGGGGAGGAGGAGGAGGAGGAAGAAGAGGAAGAGGAGGAGGCCCCGGCTGTCTCACCGGCCTCCCCCTCCCCCCCCCCCCCATTCCAGCTGCGAGACTGCGAGCTGAGTCCCGGCGTCAACCGGGACCTGACGCGTCGCGTGCGGAACATCAACGGCATCACGCAGCATAAGCAGATCCTACGCAACGACATCAAGCTGGCGGCCAAACTTATCCACGCCATGGATGACCGGACCCAACTATGGGGGGCCGGCGAGGCCCAGCTGCCCTCCGAAGTGTCGGTGAGCCTTTTCTTTCGATTTCGCACGGCTGGGAACGATCGGCATTTCCCGTCCACGAATCCTCGACGGTCGGTGGTCAAAGAGTCCCGTGGAAATCCGGCCAAAATCCTTCGGGCGGGGGGGGGGGGAGAAAGGCTGATCACCACCCAAACTTTTATCCTACCCCTCCCTCTCTCCCCCCACCCCCCCGCCTTGAAACCCTGCCCAACCGCTAAACGTCCAATGAGTTCCCCGCAGACCAAAACGAAGCACAAACGCAACGCGGGAGTTTCCAGAGTTTGAAAAACGACCAGGAACGAAACGAGAGTTGCTTCCTGCAAAAGGCTCTCCTCCCTTGACGGCTCCTCGATGTCTTATCCCCCCCCCCCCGTCTCGTAGAACCTGCCCTCCCAGAACCCCATCTTGAAGAACATCACCGATTACCTGATCGAGGAGGTGAGCGCGGAAGAGGAGGAGCTGCTGGGACGAAGCGGGGAGCCGTCCGAAGAAACCCCCAAAGAAGGAAATCCGGCCGAGATCACGGTAGAGAGGGATGAGAAGCTGGTGAAGGTGAGATCCTGGCTCCGGAGGGTGGGATTTTTCCTTCCCCACTCCCCTCCGGGGCGAGCGGGGAGGGGTTTTTTTTGGGGGGGGGGGAGGCCCGCCAGACTGCCTAAATCTCCCCACTGTTTTGTTTACACCACGCAGGTCTTGGACAAGCTGCTACTCTACCTGCGCATCGTTCATTCGCTCGACTACTACAACACCTCCGAGTACCTCAACGAGGACGAGATGCCTAACCGCTGCGGGATCATCCACGTCCGAGGGCCGATCCCCCCCAACCGCGTCACCCACCGGGAAGGTACGGTGGGGGGAGGGAGGGGCCCTCTTCGCCAGCTTCCCTCCTGCCCTAGAAGGAAGCCACCGGGCGGGGGGGAAGTGGAGGGGGAAAGAAGGAGTGTCCCTCACCTTTACGACCGACGTGGAGCCCAGAGTTTCTAGTGAGGTACCAGGGAGCGCGCCTGGTTTTGCCGTTCTTTTTTTGGTGTGTTTTCCTTCACCCCCCCCAACGGTCCGTCGGTAAGCAAATCGGGGGATTGTTTAAAGCCAATCTCCTCCCCGCCCCCCCCCCCCCAAACAAAAAAAACACCAACAACCTGGCTCGTCAATCCCTGGGACACTGCGACCGTCGTAAAGATGAACCCGTTGCCTTTGAGCTAAAAAAAAAAAAAATTACATTTGATTGAAGTGTTTTGTTTTGCGGCGTCAATTCAGCGCCAGAAAAGCCAACTCCAGACGACCGAGGCTTCGTGTTAACTTCTTTCGAAAACCTCCAAAGTAAACTTTACAATACCAGTTTGTAGATTTCTCCGTGTGGAAGTAAAAAAATAAATAAATTAGGAATTAGGAATTTCTGGGAGTTGGAAGCCCACAAGTTTTCAAGCGGTCAAATTGGAAGACCACCATCACTACCACCACCCGCCGTTTGGCAGGTCGGCGGGTGGAATAGCTGGGTCTTTTGGGCTCCCGAGGACCCTGAACAACTCCGCGTCAACTACAAAGATACTCCTTGGGCCTTTTGGAGTTGCCAGTGGAAAAAAGGGAGGGTGGGAGGGCCTTCTTGCCGTGGTAAATTCCGCCGCCAGAAAAGTCAACTCCGACGACCGAGGTTTACGTTCCACTTCTTTATAAACTTCTAAAGTGAATATTACAAGACCAGTTGTAGATTTTTTTTTTTTTTTTTTATAAAGTCAATTGGACAATACCGTCGTATTATCCCGCTAAAAAATTAAATCGATAAAAATAAATTAGAAATTGGGAATTCTGGGAGTTGGAAGGCCCCCGAAGTCTTGGAGCTGTCAAGGGTTCGGGGTGGGTGGGTGGAGGGACTGGTCTTCTGGGCTCCGCGTCAACTACAAAGATACTCCTTTGGCCTTACTAAAGTTATGTTCAGAGTATTTGCCGCGTGAAAATTCCTCGCCAGAAAAGTCAACTCGGACAACCGAGGCTTAGGTTCCATTTGTTTATAAGGGAAGGAAGGGAGGGAGGATGGGAAGGAAGGGAAGGGAGGAAGGATACGAAGGGAAGGAAGGAAGGATAGGAAGGAAGGAAGGATAGGAAGGGAGGATAGGAAGGGAGGATAGGAAGGGAAGGAAGGAAGGATGGGAAAGGAAGGGAGGATAGGAAAGGAAGGAAGGATAGGAAAGGAAGGGAGGATGGGAAGGAAGGAAGGATAAGGAAGGAAGGATAGGAAAGGAAGGAAGGAAGGATGGGAAAGGAAGGAAGGATAGCAAGGGGAGGAAGGAAGAGAAGGATAGGAAGGAAGGGAAGAAAGGGGAAGAGAAGGATAGTGAAGGAAAAGGAAGGAAGGAAGGAAGGAAGGATAGAAAGGGAAGGAAGGAAAGGAAGCGAAGGAAGGATAGGAAGGAATGGAAGGAAGGAAGGATGGGAAAGGAAGGAAGGATAGCAAGGGGAGGAAGGAAGAGAAGGATAGGAAGGAAGGGAAGAAAGGGGAAGAGAAGGATAGGAAGGAATGGGAGGAAGG
>JAUCBL010000348.1:0-90541 GCA_033807585.1 Hydrophis major
CAATTCTGAATTCTATTCTATTCTAAATTAAATTCTATTCTAAATTAAATTCTATTATATATTCAATTCTTTTCTGAATTTTATTCTCTTGTCTTCTGAATTCTCTTCTGTTCTGTATTCTAAACTTTTCTGAATTTTATTCAATTATGAATTTTATTCTATTCTGAATTATGTTCTATTTTGAATTAAATTGTATTATGAATATAATTCTTTTCTGAATTTTATTCTATTCTCAATTTTATTCAATTCTATTCTGAATTTTGTTCTGTTTTGAATTTTATGCTATTCTTCTGAATTTTATTCTATTCTCAATTTTATTCAATTCTATTCTGAATTTTGTTCTGTTTTGAATTTTATGCTATTCTTCTGAATTTTATACTATTCTCAATTCCATTTTATTTTGAATTTTATTCTCTTCTGAATTTTATTCTCTTCTGTTCTGAATTTTGTACTATTCTGAATTCTGTTTTATTTTGAATTAAATTGTGTTATGAATATAATTCTTTTCTGAATTTTATTCTGTTCTGAATTTTTTCAATTCTATTCTGAATTCTATTCTATTCTGAATTCTATTAAATGCTGGATTCTATTCTATTCTGAAATCTATTCTGTTCTGAATTGTAAGCGTTTCTGAATTTTATTCTATTCTGAAATCTACTCCATTGTTAACTCTATTCTATTCTGAATTTTATTCCTTTCTGAATTTTATTCCATTCTCTATTCTATTCTATTCTGAAATTTATTCTATTCTGAATTCAATACTGTCATGAATTCATTCTATTCTGTTCTGAATTTGATTCTATTCTGAATTTTATTCTATTCTATTCCCTAATTTTATTCTGTTTTGAATTTTATGCTATTCTATTCAAAATTTTATACTATTCTCAATTCTGTTCTATTTTGAATTTAATTCTATTCTGAATTTTATTCTATTCTATTCTTTAATTTTATTCTGTTTTTAATTTTATGCTATTCTATTCAGAATTTATACTATTCTCAATTCTATTCTATTTTGAATTTAATTCTATTCTGAATTTTATACTATTCTGAATTCTATTCTAACTCCATTCTATTCTGAATTCTATGCTATTCTATTTTGAATTTAATTCAATTCTGAATTCTATTCTATTTTAAATTAAATTCTATTCTATATTCAATTCTTTTCTGAATTTTATTCTCTTCTCTTCTGAATTCTCTTCTGTTCTGTATTCTAAGCTTTTCTGAATTTTATTCAATCATGAATTTTATTCTATTCTGAATTCTGTTCTATTTTGAATTGAATTCTATTCCACTCTGAATTAAATTGTATTATGAATATAATTCTTTTCTGAATTTTATTCTATTCTGAATTTTGTTCTGTTTTGAATTTTATGCTGTTCTTCTGAATTTTATACTATTCTCAATTCCATTTTATTTTGAAGTTTATTCTATTCTGAATTTTATTCTATTCTGTTCTGAATTTTGTACTATTCTGAATTCTGTTCTATTTTGAATTGAATTCTATTCTGAATTCTATTCTATTCTGAATTCTATTAAATGCTGAATTCTATTCTTTTCTGAAATCTATTCTGTTCTGAATTGTAAGCGTTTCTGAATGTTATTCTATTTTGAATTTTATTCTATTCTGAATTTTATTCTATTCTGAAATCTACCCTTTTGTTAACTCTATTCTATTCTGAATTTTATTCCTTTCTGAATTTTATTCCATTCTCTATTCTATTCTATTCTGAAATTTATTCTATTCTGAATTCAATACTATCATGAATTTATTCTATTCTGTTCTGAATTTGATTTTATTCTGAATTTGATTCTATTCTATTCCCTAATTTTATTCTGTTTTGAATTTTATGCTATTCTATTCAAAATTTTATACTATTCTCAATTCTATTCTATTTTGAATTTAATTCTATTCTGAATTTTATTCTATTCTGAATTTTATTCTATTCTATTCTCAATTTTGTACTATTCTGAATTCTGTTCTATTTTGAATTAATTCTATTCTGAATTCTATTCTATTATGAATTAAATTGTATTATGAATATAATTCTTTTCTGAATTCTATTCTATTCTGAATTCTATTAAATGCTGAATTCTATTCTTTTCTGAAATCTATTCTGTTCTGAATTGTAAGCGTTTCTGAATTTTATTCTATTTTGAATTTTATTCTATTCTGAATTTTATTCTATTCTGAAATCTACCCTATTGTTAACTCTATTCTATTCTGAATTTTATTCCTTTCTGAATTTTATTCCATTCTCTATTCTATTCTATTCTGAAATTTATTCTATTCTGAATTTGATTCTGTTCTATTCCCTCATTTTATTCTGTTTTGAATTTTATGCTGTTCTATTCAGAATTTTATAAAATTCTCAATTCTATTCTATTTTGAATTTAATTCTATTCTGAATTTTATACTATTCTCAATTCTATTCTAATTCTATTTTATTCTGAATTCTAATCTATTCTATTTTGAATTTAATTCAATTCTGAATTCTATTCTATTCTAAATTAAATTCTATTCTAAATTAAATTCTATTATATATTCAATTCTTTTCTGAATTTTATTCTCTTGTCTTCTGAATTCTCTTCTGTTCTGTATTCTAAACTTTTCTGAATTTTATTCAATTATGAATTTTATTCTATTCTGAATTATGTTCTATTTTGAATTAAATTGTATTATGAATATAATTCTTTTCTGAATTTTATTCTATTCTCAATTTTATTCAATTCTATTCTGAATTTTGTTCTGTTTTGAATTTTATGCTATTCTTCTGAATTTTATACTATTCTCAATTCCATTTTATTTTGAATTTTATTCTATTCTGAATTTTGTACTATTCTGAATTCTGTTCTATTTTGAATTGAATTGTATTCTGAATTCTATTCTATTCTGAATTAAATTGTATTATGAATATAATTCTTTTCTGAATTTTATTCTATTCTTAATTTTATTCAATTCAATTCTGAATTCTATTCTATTCTGAATTCTATTAAATGCTGGATTCTATTCTATTCTGAAATCTATTCTGTTCTGAATGGTAAGCGTTTCTGAATTTTATTCTAGTATGAATTTTATTCTGTTCTGAAATCTACTCCATTGTTAACTCTATTCTATTCTGAATTTTATTCCATTCTCTATTCTATTCTATTCTGAAATTTATTCTATTCTGAATTCAATACTATCATGAATTTATTCTATTCTGTTCTGAATTTGATTCTATTCTGAATTTTATTCTACTCTCTATTCTATTCTGAAATTTATTCTATTCTGAATTCAATACTATTCTAAATTTATTCTATTCTATTCTGAATTTGATTTTATTCTGAATTTTATTCGATTCTATTCCCTAATTTTATTCTCTTTTTCATTTTATGCTATTCTATTCTGAATTTTGTACTATTCTGAATTCTGTTCTATTTTGAATTTAATTCTATTCTGAATTCTATTCTGAATTAAATTGTATTATGAATATAATTCTTTTCTGAATTTTATTCTGTTCTGAATTTTATTCCTTTCTGAATTTTATTCTATTTTCTATTCTATTCTGAAATTTATTCTATTCTGAATTCAATACCATTATGAATTTATTCTATTCAATTCTGAATTTGATTCTATTCTGAATTTTATTCGATTCTGTTCCCTAATTTTATTCTGTTTTGAATTTTATGCTATTCTATTCAGAATTTTATACTGTTCTCAATTCTATTCTATTTTGAATTTAATTATATTCTGAATTTTATTCTATTCTATTCTAAATTAAATTCTATTCTGAATTCAATTCTTTTCTGAATTTTATTCTAATCTGAATTTTATTCTCTTCAATTCTGAATTCTGTTCTGTTCTGTATTCTAAGCTTTTCTGAATTTTATTCAATTATGAATTTTATTCTATTATGAATTTTATTCTATTCTATTCTGAATTTTGCTCTGTTTTGAATTTTATGCTATTCTTCTGATTTTTATACTATTCTCAATTCCATTTTATTTTGAATTTTATTCTATTCTGAATTTCATTCTATTCTGAATTTTATTCTATTCTATTCTCAATTTTGTACTATTCTGAATTCTGTTCTATTTTGAATTTAATTCTATTCTGAATTAAATTGTATTATGAATATAATTCTTTTCTGAATTTTATTCTATTCTGAATTTTTTCAATTCTATTCTGAATTCTATTCTATTCTGAATTCTATTAAATGCTGAATTCTATTCTATTCTGAAATCTATTCTTTTCTGAATTGTAAGCGTTTCTGAATTTTATTCTATTCTGAATTTTATTCCTTTCTGAATTTTATTCTATTCTCTATTCTATTCTATTCTGAAATTTATTCTATTCTGAATTCAATACTATTCTGAATTTATTCTATTCTATTCTGAATTTGATTCTATTCTGAATTTGATTCTGTTCTATTCCCTAATTTTATTCTGTTTTGAATTTTATGCTATTTTATTCAGAATTTTGTTCTGTTTTGAATTTTATGCTATTCTTCTGAATTTTATACTATTCTCAATTCCATTTTATTTTGAATTTTATTCTCTTCTGAATTTTATTCTCTTCTGTTCTGAATTTTGTACTATTCTGAATTCTGTTTTATTTTGAATTAAATTGTATTATGAATATAATTCTTTTCTGAATTTTATTCTGTTCTGAATTTTTTCAATTCTATTCTGAATTCTATTCTATTCTGAATTCTATTAAATGCTGGATTCTATTCTATTCTGAAATCTATTCTGTTCTGAATTGTAAGCGTTTCTGAATTTTATTCTATTCTGAAATCTACTCCATTGTTAACTCTATTCTATTCTGAATTTTATTCCTTTCTGAATTTTATTCCATTCTCTATTCTATTCTATTCTGAAATTTATTCTATTCTGAATTCAATACTGTCATGAATTCATTCTATTCTGTTCTGAATTTGATTCTATTCTGAATTTTATTCTATTCTATTCCCTAATTTTATTCTGTTTTGAATTTTATGCTATTCTATTCAAAATTTTATACTATTCTCAATTCTGTTCTATTTTGAATTTAATTCTATTCTGAATTTTATTCTATTCTATTCTTTAATTTTATTCTGTTTTTAATTTTATGCTATTCTATTCAGAATTTATACTATTCTCAATTCTATTCTATTTTGAATTTAATTCTATTCTGAATTTTATACTATTCTGAATTCTATTCTAACTCCATTCTATTCTGAATTCTATGCTATTCTATTTTGAATTTAATTCAATTCTGAATTCTATTCTATTCTAAATTAAATTCTATTCTATATTCAATTCTTTTCTGAATTTTATTCTCTTCTCTTCTGAATTCTCTTCTGTTCTGTATTCTAAGCTTTTCTGAATTTTATTCAATCATGAATTTTATTCTATTCTGAATTCTGTTCTATTTTGAATTGAATTCTATTCCACTCTGAATTAAATTGTATTATGAATATAATTCTTTTCTGAATTTTATTCTATTCTGAATTTTGTTCTGTTTTGAATTTTATGCTGTTCTTCTGAATTTTATACTATTCTCAATTCCATTTTATTTTGAAGTTTATTCTATTCTGAATTTTATTCTATTCTGTTCTGAATTTTGTACTATTCTGAATTCTGTTCTATTTTGAATTGAATTCTATTCTGAATTCTATTCTATTCTGAATTCTATTTAATGCTGAATTCTATTCTTTTCTGAAATCTGTTCTGTTCTGAATTGTCAGCGTTTCTGAGTTTTATTCTATTATGAAATCTACTCTATTGTTAACTCTATTCTATTCTGAATTTTATTCCTTTCTGAATTTTATTCTATTCTCTATTCTATTCTATTCTGAAATTTATTCTATTCTGAATTCAATACTATTCTGAATTTACTCTATTCTATTCTGAATGTGATTCTATTCTGAATTTTATTCTCTTCTCTTCTGAATTCTGTTCTGTTCTGTATTATAAGCTTTTCTGAATTTTATTCAATTATGAATTTAATTCTATTCTGAATTTTATTCTATTCTATTCTCAATTTTGTACTATTCTGAACTCTGTTCTATTTTGAATTTAATTCTATTCTGAATTCTGTTCTATTCTGAATTAAATTGTAATATGAATATAATTCTTTTCTGAATTCTATTCTATTCTGAATTCTATTAAATGCTGAATTCTATTCTGTTCTGAATTGTAAGCGTTTCTGAATTTTATTCTATTTTGAATTTTATTCTATTCTGAATTTTATTCTATTCTGAAATCTACCCTATTGTTAACTCTATTCTATTCTGAATTTTATTCCTTTCTGAATTTTATTCCATTCTCTATTCTATTCTATTCTGAAATTTATTCTATTCTGAATTCAATACTATCATGAATTTATTCTATTCTGTTCTGAATTTGATTTTATTCTGAATTTGATTCTATTCTATTCCCTAATTTTATTCTGTTTTGAATTTTATGCTATTCTATTCAGAATTTTATACTATTCTCAATTCTGTTCTATTTTGAATTTAATTCTATTCTGAATTTTATTCTATTCTATTCCCTAATTTTATTCTGTTTTTAATTTTCTGCTATTCTATTCTGAATTTTGTACTATTCTGAATTCTGTTCTATTTTGAATTTAATTCTATTCTGAATTCTATTCTATTCTGAATTAAATTGTATAATGAATATAATTCTTTTCTGAATTTTATTCTATTCTATATTTTATTCAATTCTATTCTGAATTCTCTTCTCTTCTGAATTCTATTAAATGCTGAATTCTTTTCTATTCTGAAATCTATTCTATTCTGAATGTGATTCTATTCTGAATTTTATTCTCTTCTCTTCTGAATTCTGTTCTGTTCTGTATTATAAGCTTTTCTGAATTTTATTCAATAATGAATTTTATTCTATTCTGAATTTTATTCTATTCTGAATTTTATTCTATTCTATTCTCAATTTTGTACTATTCTGAATTCTGTTCTATTTTGAATTTAATGCTATTCTGAATTCTGTTCTATTATGAATTAAATTGTATTATGAATATAATTCTTTTCTGAATTCTATTCTATTCTGAATTCTATTAAATGCTGAATTCTATTCTTTTCTGAAATCTATTCTGTTCTGAATTGTAAGCGTTTCTGAATTTTATTCTATTTTGAATTTTATTCTATTCTGAATTTTATTCTATTCTGAAATCTACCCTATTGTTAACTCTATTCTATTCTGAATTTTATTCATTTCTGAATTTTATTCCATTCTCTATTCTATTCTATTCTGAAATTTATTCTATTCTGAATTCTATTCTATTCTGAAATCTATTCTGTTGTGAATTGTAAGCATTTCTGAATTTTATTCTATTCTGAATTTTATTCCTTTCTGAATTTTATTCTATTCTCTATTCTATTCTATTCTGAAATTTATTCTATTCTGAATTCAATACTATTATGAATTTATTCTATTCTATTCTGAATTTGATTCTATTCTGAATTTGATTCTGTTCTATTCCCTCATTTTATTCTGTTTTGAATTTTATGCTGTTCTATTCAGAATTTTATAAAATTCTCAATTCTATTCTATTTTGAATTTAATTCTATTCTGAATTTTATACTATTCTCAATTCTATTCTAATTCTATTTTATTCTGAATTCTAATCTATTCTATTTTGAATTTAATTCAATTCTGAATTCTATTCTATTCTAAATTAAATTCTATTCTAAATTAAATTCTATTATATATTCAATTCTTTTCTGAATTTTATTCTCTTGTCTTCTGAATTCTCTTCTGTTCTGTATTCTAAACTTTTCTGAATTTTATTCAATTATGAATTTTATTCTATTCTGAATTATGTTCTATTTTGAATTAAATTGTATTATGAATATAATTCTTTTCTGAATTTTATTCTATTCTCAATTTTATTCAATTCTATTCTGAATTTTGTTCTGTTTTGAATTTTATGCTATTCTTCTGAATTTTATACTATTCTCAATTCCATTTTATTTTGAATTTTATTCTATTCTGAATTTTGTACTATTCTGAATTCTGTTCTATTTTGAATTGAATTGTATTCTGAATTCTATTCTATTCTGAATTAAATTGTATTATGAATATAATTCTTTTCTGAATTTTATTCTATTCTTAATTTTATTCAATTCAATTCTGAATTCTATTCTATTCTGAATTCTATTAAATGCTGGATTCTATTCTATTCTGAAATCTATTCTGTTCTGAATGGTAAGCGTTTCTGAATTTTATTCTAGTATGAATTTTATTCTGTTCTGAAATCTACTCCATTGTTAACTCTATTCTATTCTGAATTTTATTCCATTCTCTATTCTATTCTATTCTGAAATTTATTCTATTCTGAATTCAATACTATCATGAATTTATTCTATTCTGTTCTGAATTTGATTCTATTCTGAATTTTATTCTACTCTCTATTCTATTCTGAAATTTATTCTATTCTGAATTCAATACTATTCTAAATTTATTCTATTCTATTCTGAATTTGATTTTATTCTGAATTTTATTCGATTCTATTCCCTAATTTTATTCTCTTTTTCATTTTATGCTATTCTATTCTGAATTTTGTACTATTCTGAATTCTGTTCTATTTTGAATTTAATTCTATTCTGAATTCTATTCTGAATTAAATTGTATTATGAATATAATTCTTTTCTGAATTTTATTCTGTTCTGAATTTTATTCCTTTCTGAATTTTATTCTATTTTCTATTCTATTCTGAAATTTATTCTATTCTGAATTCAATACCATTATGAATTTATTCTATTCAATTCTGAATTTGATTCTATTCTGAATTTTATTCGATTCTGTTCCCTAATTTTATTCTGTTTTGAATTTTATGCTATTCTATTCAGAATTTTATACTGTTCTCAATTCTATTCTATTTTGAATTTAATTCTATTCTGAATTTTATTCTATTCTATTCTAAATTAAATTCTATTCTGAATTCAATTCTTTTCTGAATTTTATTCTAATCTGAATTTTATTCTCTTCAATTCTGAATTCTGTTCTGTTCTGTATTCTAAGCTTTTCTGAATTTTATTCAATTATGAATTTTATTCTATTATGAATTTTATTCTATTCTATTCTGAATTTTGCTCTGTTTTGAATTTTATGCTATTCTTCTGATTTTTATACTATTCTCAATTCCATTTTATTTTGAATTTTATTCTATTCTGAATTTTATTCTATTCTGAATTTTATTCTATTCTATTCTCAATTTTGTACTATTCTGAATTCTGTTCTATTTTGAATTTAATTCTATTCTGAATTAAATTGTATTATGAATATAATTCTTTTCTGAATTTTATTCTATTCTGAATTTTTTCAATTCTATTCTGAATTCTATTCTATTCTGAATTCTATTAAATGCTGAATTCTATTCTATTCTGAAATCTATTCTTTTCTGAATTGTAAGCGTTTCTGAATTTTATTCTATTCTGAATTTTATTCCTTTCTGAATTTTATTCTATTCTCTATTCTATTCTATTCTGAAATTTATTCTATTCTGAATTCAATACTATTCTGAATTTATTCTATTCTATTCTGAATTTGATTCTATTCTGAATTTGATTCTGTTCTATTCCCTAATTTTATTCTGTTTTGAATTTTATGCTATTTTATTCAGAATTTTGTTCTGTTTTGAATTTTATGCTATTCTTCTGAATTTTATACTATTCTCAATTCCATTTTATTTTGAATTTTATTCTCTTCTGAATTTTATTCTCTTCTGTTCTGAATTTTGTACTATTCTGAATTCTGTTTTATTTTGAATTAAATTGTATTATGAATATAATTCTTTTCTGAATTTTATTCTGTTCTGAATTTTTTCAATTCTATTCTGAACTCTATTCTATTCTGAATTCTATTAAATGCTGGATTCTATTCTATTCTGAAATCTATTCTGTTCTGAATTGTAAGCGTTTCTGAATTTTATTCTATTCTGAAATCTACTCCATTGTTAACTCTATTCTATTCTGAATTTTATTCCTTTCTGAATTTTATTCCATTCTCTATTCTATTCTATTCTGAAATTTATTCTATTCTGAATTCAATACTGTCATGAATTCATTCTATTCTGTTCTGAATTTGATTCTATTCTGAATTTTATTCTATTCTATTCCCTAATTTTATTCTGTTTTGAATTTTATGCTATTCTATTCAAAATTTTATACTATTCTCAATTCTGTTCTATTTTGAATTTAATTCTATTCTGAATTTTATTCTATTCTATTCTTTAATTTTATTCTGTTTTTAATTTTATGCTATTCTATTCAGAATTTATACTATTCTCAATTCTATTCTATTTTGAATTTAATTCTATTCTGAATTTTATACTATTCTGAATTCTATTCTCACTCCATTCTATTCTGAATTCTATGCTATTCTATTTTGAATTTAATTCAATTCTGAATTCTATTCTATTCTAAATTAAATTCTATTCTATATTCAATTCTTTTCTGAATTTTATTCTCTTCTCTTCTGAATTCTCTTCTGTTCTGTATTCTAAGCTTTTCTGAATTTTATTCAATCATGAATTTTATTCTATTCTGAATTCTGTTCTATTTTGAATTGAATTCTATTCCACTCTGAATTAAATTGTATTATGAATATAATTCTTTTCTGAATTTTATTCTATTCTGAATTTTGTTCTGTTTTGAATTTTATGCTGTTCTTCTGAATTTTATACTATTCTCAATTCCATTTTATTTTGAAGTTTATTCTATTCTGAATTTTATTCTATTCTGTTCTGAATTTTGTACTATTCTGAATTCTGTTCTATTTTGAATTGAATTCTATTCTGAATTCTGTTCTATTCTGAATTCTATTAAATGCTGAATTCTATTCTTTTCTGAAATCTGTTCTGTTCTGAATTGTCAGCGTTTCTGAGTTTTATTCTATTATGAATTTTATTCTATTCTGAAATCTACTCTATTGTTAACTCTATTCTATTCTGAATTTTATTCCTTTCTGAATTTTATTCTATTCTCTATTCTATTCTATTCTGAAATTTATTCTATTCTGAATTCAATACTATTCTGAATTTACTCTATTCTATTCTGAATGTGATTCTATTCTGAATTTTATTCTCTTCTCTTCTGAATTCTGTTCTGTTCTGTATTATAAGCTTTTCTGAATTTTATTCAATTATGAATTTTATTCTATTCTGAATTTTATTCTATTCTATTCTCAATTTTGTACTATTCTGAACTCTGTTCTATTTTGAATTTAATTCTATTCTGAATTCTGTTCTATTCTGAATTAAATTGTAATATGAATATAATTCTTTTCTGAATTCTATTCTATTCTGAATTCTATTAAATGCTGAATTCTATTCTGTTCTGAATTGTAAGCGTTTCTGAATTTTATTCTATTTTGAATTTTATTCTATTCTGAATTTTATTCTATTCTGAAATCTACCCTATTGTTAACTCTATTCTATTCTGAATTTTATTCCTTTCTGAATTTTATTCCATTCTCTATTCTATTCTATTCTGAAATTTATTCTATTCTGAATTCAATACTATCATGAATTTATTCTATTCTGTTCTGAATTTGATTTTATTCTGAATTTGATTCTATTCTATTCCCTAATTTTATTCTGTTTTGAATTTTATGCTATTCTATTCAGAATTTTATACTATTCTCAATTCTGTTCTATTTTGAATTTAATTCTATTCTGAATTTTATTCTATTCTATTCCCTAATTTTATTCTGTTTTTAATTTTCTGCTATTCTATTCTGAATTTTGTACTATTCTGAATTCTGTTCTATTTTGAATTTAATTCTATTCTGAATTCTATTCTATTCTGAATTAAATTGTATAATGAATATAATTCTTTTCTGAATTTTATTCTATTCTATATTTTATTCAATTCTATTCTGAATTCTCTTCTCTTCTGAATTCTATTAAATGCTGAATTCTTTTCTATTCTGAAATCTATTCTATTCTGAATGTGATTCTATTCTGAATTTTATTCTCTTCTCTTCTGAATTCTGTTCTGTTCTGTATTATAAGCTTTTCTGAATTTTATTCAATTATGAATTTTATTCTATTCTGAATTTTATTCTATTCTATTCTCAATTTTGTACTATTCTGAATTCTGTTCTATTTTGAATTTAATTCTATTCTGAATTCTGTTCTATTCTGAATTAAATTGTAATATGAATATAATTCTTTTTTGAATTCTATTCTATTCTGAATTCTATTAAATGCTGAATTCTATTCTTTTCTGAAATCTATTCTGTTCTGAATTGTAAGCGTTTCTGAATTTTATTCTATTTTGAATTTTATTCTATTCTGAATTTTATTCTATTCTGAAATCTACCCTATTGTTAACTCTATTCTATTCTGAATTTTATTCCTTTCTGAATTTTATTCCATTCTCTATTCTATTCTATTCTGAAATTTATTCTATTCTGAATTCTATTCTATTCTGAATTAAATTGTATTATGAATATAATTCTTTTCTGAATTTTATTCTATTCTGAATTTTATTCTATTCTGAAATCTATTCTGTTGTGAATTTTATTCTATTCTCTATTCTATTCTATTCTGAAATTTATTCTATTCTGAATTCAATACTATTATGAATTTATTCTATTCTATTCTGAATTTGATTCTATTCTGAATTTGATTCTGTTCTATTCCCTAATTTTATTCTGTTTTGAATTTTATGCTGTTCTATTCAGAATTTTATAAAATTCTCAATTCTATTCTATTTTGAATTTAATTCTATTCTGAATTTTATACTATTCTCAATTCTATTCTAATTCTATTTTATTCTGAATTCTAATCTATTCTATTTTGAATTTAATTCAATTCTGAATTCTATTCTATTCTAAATTAAATTCTATTATAAATTAAATTCTATTATATATTCAATTCTTTTCTGAATTTTATTCTCTTGTCTTCTGAATTCTCTTCTGTTCTGTATTCTAAACTTTTCTGAATTTTATTCAATTATGAATTTCATTCTATTCTGAATTATGTTCTATTTTGAATTAAATTGTATTATGAATATAATTCTTTTCTGAATTTTATTCTGTTCTGAATTTTATTCCTTTCTGAATTTTATTCTATTTTCTATTCTATTCTGAAATTTATTCTATTCTGAATTCAATACCATTATGAATTTATTCTATTCAATTCTGAATTTGATTCTATTCTGAATTTTATTCGATTCTGTTCCCTAATTTTATTCTGTTTTGAATTTTATGCTATTCTATTCAGAATTTTATACTATTCTCAAATCTATTCTATTTTGAATTTAATTCTATTCTGAATTCTATTCTATTCTATTCTAAATTAAATTCTATTCTGAATTCAATTCTTTTCTGAATTTTATTCTAATCTGAATTTTATTCTCTTCAATTCTGAATTCTGTTCTGTTCTGTATTCTAAGCTTTTCTGAATTTTATTCAATTATGAATTTTATTCTATTCTGAATTATGTTCTATTTTGAATTAAATTGTATTATGAATATAATTCTTTTCTGAATTTTATTCTGTTCTGAATTTTATTCCTTTCTGAATTTTATTCTATTTTCTATTCTATTCTGAAATTTATTCTATTCTGAATTCAATACCATTATGAATTTATTCTATTCAATTCTGAATTTGATTCTATTCTGAATTTTATTCGATTCTGTTCCCTAATTTTATTCTGTTTTGAATTTTATGCTATTCTATTCAGAATTTTATACTATTCTCAAATCTATTCTATTTTGAATTTAATTCTATTCTGAATTCTATTCTATTCTATTCTAAATTAAATTCTATTCTGAATTCAATTCTTTTCTGAATTTTATTCTAATCTGAATTTTATTCTCCTCAATTCTGAATTCTGTTCTGTTCTGTATTCTAAGCTTTTCTGAATTTTATTCAATTATGAATTTTATTCTATTATGAATTTTATTCTATTCTATTCTGAATTTTGCTCTGTTTTGAATTTTATGCTATTCCTCTGAATTTTATACTATTCTCAATTCCATTTTATTTTGAATTTTATTCTATTCTGAATTTTATTCTATTCTGAATTTTATTCTATTCTATTCTCAATTTTGTACTATTCTGAATTCTGTTCTTTTTTGAATTTAATTCTATTCTGAATTAAATTGTATTATGAATATAATTATTTGAATTCTATTCTATTCTGAAATCTATTCTTTTCTGAATTGTAAGCGTTTCTGAATTTTATTCTATTCTGAATTTTATTCCTTTCTGAATTTTATTCTGTTCTCTATTCTATTCTATTCTGAAATTTATTCTATTCTGAATTCAATACTATTCTGAATTTATTCTATTCTATTCTGAATTTGATTCTATTCTGAATTTGATTCTGTTCTATTCCCTAATTTTATTCTGTTTTGAATTTTATGCTATTTTATTCAGAATTTTGTTCTGTTTTGAATTTTATGCTATTCTTCTGAATTTTATACTATTCTCAATTCCATTTTATTTTGAATTTTATTCTCTTCTGAATTTTATTCTATTCTGTTCTGAATTTTGTGCTATTCTGAATTCTGTTTTATTTTGAATTAAATTGTATTATGAATATAATTCTTTTCTGAATTTTGTTCTGTTTTGAATTTTATGCTGTTCTTCTGAATTTTATACTATTCTCAATTCCATTTTATTTTGAAGTTTATTCTATTCTGAATTCTATTCTATTCTGAATTCTATTAAATGCTGGATTCTATTCTATTCTGAAATCTATTCTGTTCTGAATTCAATACTGTCATGAATTCATTCTATTCTGTTCTGAATTTGATTCTATTCTGAATTTTATTCTATTCTATTCCCTAATTTTATTCTGTTTTGAATTTTATGCTATTCTATTCAAAATTTTATACTATTCTCAATTCTGTTCTATTTTGAATTTAATTCTATTCTGAATTTTATTCTATTCTGTTCTTTAATTTTATTCTGTTTTTAATTTTATGCTATTCTATTCAGAATTTATACTATTCTCAATTCTATTCTATTTTGAATTTAATTCTATTCTGAATTTTATACTATTCTGAATTCTATTCTAACTCCATTCTATTCTGAATTCTATGCTATTCTATTTTGAATTTAATTCAATTCTGAATTCTATTCTATTCTAAATTAAATTCTATTCTATATTCAATTCTTTTCTGAATTTTATTCTCTTCTCTTCTGAATTCTCTTCTGTTCTGTATTCTAAGCTTTTCTGAATTTTATTCAATCATGAATTTTATTCTATTCTGAATTCTGTTCTATTTTGAATTGAATTCTATTCCACTCTGAATTAAATTGTATTATGAATATAATTCTTTTCTGAATTTTGTTCTGTTTTGAATTTTATGCTGTTCTTCTGAATTTTATACTATTCTCAATTCCATTTTATTTTGAAGTTTATTCTATTCTGAATTTTATTCTATTCTGTTCTGAATTTTGTACTATTCTGAATTCTGTTCTATTTTGAATTGAATTCTATTCTGAATTCTATTAAATGCTGAATTCTATTCTTTTCTGAAATCTGTTCTGTTCTGAATTGTCAGCGTTTCTGAGTTTTATTCTATTATGAATTTTATTCTATTCTGAAATCTACTCTATTGTTAACTCTATTCTATTCTGAATTTTATTCCTTTCTGAATTTTATTCTATTCTCTATTCTATTCTATTCTGAAATTTATTCTATTCTGAATTCAATACTATTCTGAATTTACTCTATTCTATTCTGAATGTGATTCTATTCTGAATTTTATTCTCTTCTCTTCTGAATTCTGTTCTGTTCTGTATTATAAGCTTTTCTGAATTTTATTCAATTATGAATTTTATTCTATTCTGAATTTTATTCTATTCTATTCTCAATTTTGTACTATTCTGAACTCTGTTCTATTTTGAATTTAATTCTATTCTGAATTCTGTTCTATTCTGAATTAAATTGTAATATGAATATAATTCTTTTCTGAACTCTATTCTATTCTGAATTCTATTAAATGCTGAATTCTATTCTGTTCTGAATTGTAAGCGTTTCTGAATTTTATTCTATTTTGAATTTTATTCTATTCTGAATTTTATTCTATTCTGAAATCTACCCTATTGTTAACTCTATTCTATTCTGAATTTTATTCCTTTCTGAATTTTATTCCATTCTCTATTCTATTCTATTCTGAAATTTATTCTATTCTGAATTCTATTCTATTCTGAATTAAATTGTATTATGAATAAAGTTCTTTTCTGAATTTTATTCTATTCTGAATTTTATTCTATTCTGAAATCTATTCTGTTGTGAATTTTATTCTATTCTCTATTCTATTCTATTCTGAAATTTATTCTATTCTGAATTCAATACTATTATGAATTTATTCTATTCTGTTCTGAATTTGATTCTATTCTGAAATTTATTCTATTCTGAATTCAATACTATTCTAAATTTATTCTATTCTATTCTGAATTTGATTTTATTCTGAATTTTATTCGATTCTATTCCCTAATTTTATTCTCTTTTTCATTTTATGCTATTCTATTCTGAATTTTGTACTATTCTGAATTCTGTTCTATTTTGAATTTAATTCTATTCTGAATTTTATACTATTCTCAATTCTATTCTAATTCTATTTTATTCTGAATTCTAATCTATTCTATTTTGAATTTAATTCAATTCTGAATTCTATTCTATTCTAAATTAAATTCTATTCTAAATTAAATTCTATTATATATTCAATTCTTTTCTGAATTTTATTCTCTTGTCTTCTGAATTCTCTTCTGTTCTGTATTCTAAACTTTTCTGAATTTTATTCAATTATGAATTTTATTCTCTTCTGAATTATGTTCTATTTTGAATTAAATTGTATTATGAATATAATTCTTTTCTGAATTTTATTCTATTCTCAATTTTATTCAATTCTATTCTGAATTTTGTTCTGTTTTGAATTTTATGCTATTCTTCTGAATTTTATACTATTCTCAATTCCATTTTATTTTGAATTTTATTCTATTCTGAATTTTGTACTATTCTGAATTCTGTTCTATTTTGAATTGAATTGTATTCTGAATTCTATTCTATTCTGAATTAAATTGTATTATGAATATAATTCTTTTCTGAATTTTATTCTATTCTTAATTTTATTCAATTCAATTCTGAATTCTATTCTATTCTGAATTCTATTAAATGCTGGATTCTATTCTATTCTGAAATCTATTCTGTTCTGAATGGTAAGCGTTTCTGAATTTTATTCTAGTATGAATTTTATTCTGTTCTGAAATCTACTCCATTGTTAACTCTATTCTATTCTGAATTTTATTCCATTCTCTATTCTATTCTATTCTGAAATTTATTCTATTCTGAATTCAATACTATCATGAATTTATTCTATTCTGTTCTGAATTTGATTCTATTCTGAATTTCATTCTATTCTGAATTTTATTCTACTGTCTATTCTATTCTGAAATTTATTCTATTCTGAATTCAATACTATTCTAAATTTATTCTATTCTATTCTGAATTTGATTTTATTCTGAATTTTATTCGATTCTATTCCCTAATTTTATTCTCTTTTTCATTTTATGCTATTCTATTCTGAATTTTGTACTATTCTGAATTCTGTTCTATTTTGAATTTAATTCTATTCTGAATTCTATTCTATTCTGAATTAAATTGTATTATGAATATAATTCTTTTCTGAATTTTATTCTGTTCTGAATTTTATTCCTTTCTGAATTTTATTCTATTTTCTATTCTATTCTGAAATTTATTCTATTCTGAATTCAATACCATTTTGAATTTATTCTATTCAATTCTGAATTTGATTCTATTCTGAATTTTATTCGATTCTGTTCCCTAATTTTATTCTGTTTTGAATTTTATGCTATTCTATTCAGAATTTTATACTATTCTCAATTCTATTCTATTTTGAATTTAATTCTATTCTGAATTTTATTCTATTCTATTCTAAATTAAATTCTATTCTGAATTCAATTCTTTTCTGAATTTTATTCTAATCTGAATTTTATTCTCTTCAATTCTGAATTCTGTTCTGTTCTGTATTCTAAGCTTTTCTGAATTTTATTCAATTATGAATTTTATTCTATTATGAATTTTATTCTATTCTATTATGAATTTTGCTCTGTTTTGAATTTTATGCTATTCTTCTGAATTTTATACTATTCTCAATTCCATTTTATTTTGAATTTAATTCTATTCTGAATTAAATTGTATTATGAATATAATTCTTTTCTGAATTTTTTCAATTCTATTCTGAATTCTATTCTATTCTGAATTCTATTAAATGCTGAATTCTATTCTGAAATCTATTCTTTTCTGAATTGTAAGCGTTTCTGAATTTTATTCTATTCTGAATTTTATTCCTTTCTGAATTTTATTCTATTCTCTATTCTATTCTATTCTGAAATTTATTCTATTCTGAATTCAATGCTATTCTGAATTTATTCTATTCTATTCTGAATTTGATTCTATTCTGAATTTGATTCTGTTCTATTCCCTAATTTTATTCTGTTTTGAATTTTATGCTATTTTATTCAGAATTTTGTTCTGTTTTGAATTTTATGCTATTCTGAATTTTTTCAATTCTATTCTGAATTCTATTCTATTTTGAATTCTATTAAATGCTGGATTCTATTCTGTTCTGAAATCTATTCTGTTCTGAATTGTAAGCGTTTCTGAATTTTATTCTATTCTGAAATCTACTCCATTGTTAACTCTATTCTATTCTGAATTTTATTCCTTTCTGAATTTTATTCCATTCTCTATTCTATTCTATTCTGAAATTTATTCTATTCTGAATTCAATACTGTCATGAATTCATTCTATTCTGTTCTGAATTTGATTCTATTCTGAATTTTATTCTATTCTATTCCCTAATTTTATTCTGTTTTGAATTTTATGCTATTCTATTCAAAATTTTATACTATTCTCAATTCTGTTCTATTTTGAATTTAATTCTATTCTGAATTTTATTCTATTCTATTCTTTAATTTTATTCTGTTTTTAATTTTATGCTATTCTATTCAGAATTTATACTATTCTCAATTCTATTCTATTTTGAATTTAATTCTATTCTGAATTTTATACTATTCTGAATTCTATTCTAACTCCATTCTATTCTGAATTCTATGCTATTCTATTTTGAATTTAATTCAATTCTGAATTCTATTCTATTCTAAATTAAATTCTATTCTATATTCAATTCTTTTCTGAATTTTATTCTCTTCTCTTCTGAATTCTCTTCTGTTCTGTATTCTAAGCTTTTCTGAATTTTATTCAATCATGAATTTTATTCTATTCTGAATTCTGTTCTATTTTGAATTGAATTCTATTCCACTCTGAATTAAATTGTATTATGAATATAATTGTTTTCTGAATTTTATTCTATTCTGAATTTTATACTATTCTATTCTGAATTTTGTTCTGTTCTGAATTTTATGCTGTTCTTCTGAATTTTATACTATTCTCAATTCCATTTTATTTTGAATTTTATTCTATTCTGAATTTTGTACTATTCTGAATTCTGTTCTATTTTGAATTGAATTCTATTCTGAATTCTATTCTATTCTGAATTCTATTCAATTCTATTCTGTATTCTATTCTATTCTGAATTCGATTAAATGCTGAATTCTATTCTATTCTGAAATCTATTCTGTTGTGAATTGTAAGCATTTCTGAATTTTATTCTATTCTGAATTTTATTCCTTTCTGAATTTTATTCTATTCTCTATTCTATTCTATTCTGAAATTTATTCTATTCTGAATTCAATACTATTCTGAATTTATTCTATTCTATTCTGAATTTTGTACTATTCTGAATTCTGTTCTATTTTGAATTAAATTGTATTATGAATATAATTCTTTTCTGTATTTTATTCTATTCTCAATTTTATTCTATTCTATTCTGAATTATGTTCTGTTTTGAATTTTATTTTATTCTTCTGAATTTTATACTATTCTCAATTCCATTTTATTTTGAATTTTATTCTATTCTGAATTTTATTCTATTCTATTCTGAATTTTGTACTATTCTGAATTCTGTTCTATTTTTTATTGATTTGTATTCTGAATTCTATTCTATTCTGAATTAAATTGTATTATGAATATAATTCTTTTCTGAATTTTTTTCTATTCTGAATTTTATTCAATTCTATTCTGAATTTGATTCTATTCTGAATTTGATTCTATTCTATTCCCTAATTTTATTCTGTTTTGAATTTTATGCTATTCTATTCAGAATTTTATACTATTCTAAATTCTGTTCTATTTTGAATTTAATTCTATTCTGAATTTTATTCTATTCTATTCCCTAATTTTATATTGTTTTTAATTTTATGCTATTCTATTCTGAATTTTGTACTATTCTGAATTCTGTTCTATTTTGGATTTAATTCTATTCTGAATTCTATTCTATTCTGAATTAAACTGTATTATGAATATAATTCTTTCCTGAATTTTATTCTATTCTGAATTTTATTGAATTCTATTCTGAATTCTATTCTATTCTGAATTCTATTAAATGCTGAATTCTATTCTATTCTGAATTTTATTCCTTTCTGAATTTTATTCTATTCTCTATTCTATTCTATTCTGAAATTTATTCTATTCTGAATTCAATACTATTATGAATTTATTCTATTCAATTCTGAATTTGATTCAATTCTGAATTTTATTCGATTCTATTCCCTAATTTTATTCTGTTTTTAATTTTATGCTATTCTATTCAGAATTTTATACTATTTTCAATTCCATTTTATTTTGAATTTTATTCCATTCTGAGTTTTATTCTATTCTATTCTGAATTTTGTACTATTCTGAATTGTGTTCTATTTTGAATTGAATTGTATTCTGAATTCTATTCTATTCTGAATTAAATTGTATGATGAATATAATTCTTTTTTGAATTTTATTCTATTCTGAAATTTATTCTATTCTGAATTCAATACTATCATGAATTTATTCTATTCTGTTCTGAATTTGATTCTATTCTGAATTTTATTCTATTCTATTCCCTAATTTTATTCTGTTTTGAATTTTATGCTATTCTATTCAGAATTTTATACTATTCTCAATTCTGTTCTATTCTAAATTTAATTCTTTTCTGAATTTTATTCTATTCTGAATTTTATTCTATTCTATTCCCTAATTTTATTCTGTTTTTAATTTTATGCTATTCTTCTGAATTTTATACTATTCTCAATTCCATTTTATTTTGAATTTAATTCTATTCTGAATTCTATGCTGTTCTAAAATTAAATTGTATTTTGAATTTAATTCTTTTCTGAATTTTATTCTATTCTGAATTTTATTCAATTCGATTCTGAATTCTATTCTATTCTGAATTCTATTCTATTCTGAATTCTATTAAATGCTGAATTCTATTTTTTCTGAAATCTACCCTATTGTTAACTCTATTCTATTCTGAATTTTATTCCTTTCTGAATTTTATTCCATTCTCTATTCTATTCTATTCTGAAATTTATTCTATTCTGAATTCAATACTATCATGAATTTATTCTATTCTGTTCTGAATTTGATTTTATTCTGAATTTGATTCTATTCTATTCCCTAATTTTATTGTGTTTTGAATTTTATGCTATTCTATTCAGAATTTTATACTATTCTCAATTCTGTTCTATTTTGAATTTAATTCTATTCTGAATTTTATTCGATTCTATTCTCTAATTTTATTCTATTTTGAATTTTATGCTATTCTGTTCTGAATTTTGTACTATTCTGAATTCTGTTCTATTTTGAATTAATTCTATTCTGAATTCTATTCTATTCTGAATTAAATTGTATTATGAATATAATTCTTTTCTGAATTTTATTCTATTCTGAATTTTATTGAATTCTATTCTGAATTCTATTCTTTTCTGAATTCTATTAAATGCTTCATTCTATTTTATTCTATTCTTAAATCTATTCTGTTCTGAATTGTAAGCGTTTCTCAATTTTATTCTTTTATGAATTTTATGCTATTCTGAAATCTACTCTATTGTTAACTCTATTCTATTCTGAATTTTATTCCTTTCTGAATTTTATTCTATTTTCTATTCTATTCTGAAATTTATTCTATTCTGAATTCAATACTATTCTGAATTTATTCTATTCTATTCTGAATTGTATTAAATGCTGAATTCTATTCTATTCTGAAATCTATTCTTTTCTGAATTTTATTCTATTCTCTATTCTATTCTGAAATTTATTCTATTCTGAATTCAATACTATTCTGAATTTATTCTATTCTATTCTGAATTGTATTAAATGCTGAATTCTATTCTATTCTATTCTCAATTTCGTACTATTCTGAATTCTGTTCTATTTTGAATTAAATTGTATTATGAATATAATTCTTTTCTGAATTTTATTCTATTCTCAATTTTATTCTATTCTGTTCTGAATTTTGTTCTGTTTTGAATTTTATGCTATTCTTCTGAATTTTATACTATTCTCAATTCCATTTTATTTTGAATTTTATTCTATTCTGAGTTTTATTCTATTCTATTCTGAATTTTGTACTATTCTGAATTCTGTTCTATTTTGAATTGAATTGTATTCTGAATTCTATTCTATTCTGAATTAAATTGTATTATGAATATAATGCTTTTCTTAATTTTATTCTATTCTGAATTTTTTCCAATTCTATTCTGAATTCAATACTATCATGAATTTATTCTATTCTGTTCTGAATTTTATTCTATTCTGAATTTGATTCTATTCTATTCCCTAATTTTATTCTGTTTTGAATTTTATGCTATTCTATTCAGAATTTTATACTATTCTCAATTCTGTTCTATTTTGAATTTAATTCTATTCTGAATTTTATTCTATTCTATTCCCTAATTTTATTCTTTTTTTAATTTTATGCTATTCTATTCTGAATTTTGTACTATTCTGAATTCTGTTCTATTTTGGATTTAATTCTATTCTGAATTCTGTTCTATTCTGAATTAAATTGTATTGTGAATCTAATTCTTTTCTGAATTTTATTCTATTCTGTATTTTTCAATTCTATTCTGAATTCTATTCTATTCTGAATTCTATTAAATGCTGAATTCTATTCTATTCTGAAATCTATTCTTTTCTGAATTGTAAGCGTTTCTGAATTTTATTCTATTCTGAATTTTATTCCTTTCTGAATTTTATTCTATTCTCTATTCTATTCTATTCTGAAATTTATTCTATTCTGAATTCAATACTATTCTGAATTTATTCTATTCTATTCTGAATTTGATTCTATTCTGAATTTGATTCTGTTCTATTCCCTAATTTTATTCTGTTTTGAATTTTATGCTATTTTATTCAGAATTTTGTTCTGTTTTGAATTTTATGCTATTCTTCTGAATTTTATACTATTCTCAATTCCATTTTATTTTGAATTTTATTCTCTTCTGAATTTTATTCTCTTCTGTTCTGAATTTTGTACTATTCTGAATTCTGTTTTATTTTGAATTAAATTGTATTATGAATATAATTCTTTTCTGAATTTTATTCTTTTCTGAATTTTTTCAATTCTATTCTGAATTCTATTCTATTCTGAATTCTATTAAATGCTGGATTCTATTCTATTCTGAAATCTATTCTGTTCTGAATTGTAAGCGTTTCTGAATTTTATTCTATTCTGAAATCTACTCCATTGTTAACTCTATTCTATTGTGAATTTTATTCCTTTCTGAATTTTATTCCATTCTCTATTCTATTCTATTCTGAAATTTATTCTATTCTGAATTCAATACTGTCATGAATTCATTCTATTCTGTTCTGAATTTGATTCTATTCTGAATTTTATTCTATTCTATTCCCTAATTTTATTCTGTTTTGAATTTTATGCTATTCTATTCTGAATTTTGTACTATTCTGAATTCTGTTCTATTTTGGATTTAATTCTATTCTGAATTCTGTTCTATTCTGAATTAAATTGTATTGTGAATCTAATTCTTTTCTGAATTTTATTCTATTCTGTATTTTATTCTATTCTATTCCCTAATTTTATTCTGTTTTTAATTTTATGCTATTCTTCTGAATTTTATACTATTCTCAATTCCATTTTATTTTGAATTTAATTCTATTCTGAATTCTATGCTATTCTAAAATTAAATTGTATTATGAATCTAATTCTTTTCTGAATTTTATTCTATTCTGAATTTTATTCAATTCTATTCTGAATTCTATTCTATTCTGAATTCTATTAAATGCTGAATTCTATTCTATTCTGAAATCTTTTCTGTTGTGAATTGTAAGCATTTCTGAATTTTGTTCTATTATGAATTTTATTCCTTTCTGAATTTTTTTCTATTCTCTATTCTTTTCTGAAATTTATTCTACTCTGAATTCAATACTATTCTGAATTTATTCTATTCTATTCTGAATTTTGTACTATTCTGAATTCTGTTCTATTTTGAATTAAATTGTATTATGAATATAATTCTTTTCTGAATTTTATTCTATTCTCAATTTTATTCTATTCTATTCTGAATTTTGTTCTGTTTTGAATTTTATGCTATTCTTCTGAATTTTATACTATTCTCAATTCCATTTTATTTTGAATTTTATTCTATTCTGAATTTTATTCTATTCTATTCTGAATTTTGTACTATTCTGAATTCTCTTCTATTTTCAATTAAATTGTATTATGAATATGATTCTTTTCTGAATTTTATTCTATTCTGAATTTTATTCTATTCTATTCTGAATTTTGTTCTGTTTTGAATTTTATGCTATTCTTCTGAATTTTATACTATTCTCAATTCCATTTTATTTTGAATTTTATTCTATTCTGAGTTTTATTCTATTCTATTCTGAATTTTGTACTATTCTGAATTCTGTTCTATTTTGAATTGAATTGTATTCTGAATTCTATTCTATTCTGAATTGAATTGTATTATGAATATAATTTTTTTCTGAATTTTTTCTATTCTGAATTTTATTCAATTCTATTCTGAATTCAATACTATCATGAATTTATTCTATTCTGTTCTGAATTTGATTCTATTCTGAATTTGATTCTATTCTATTCCCTAATTTTATTCTGTTTTGAATTTTATGCTATTCTATTCAGAATTTTATACTATTCTCAATTCTGTTCTATTCTAAATTTAATTCTATTCTGAATTTTATTCTATTCTATTCCCTAATTTTATTCTGTTTTTAATTTTATGCTATTCTTCTGAATTTTATACTATTCTCAATTCCATTTTATTTTGAATTTAATTCTATTCTGAATTCTATGCTGTTCTAAAATTAAATTGTATTTTGAATCTAATTCTTTTCTGAATTTTATTCTATTCTGAATTTTATTCAATTCTATTCTGAATTCTATTCTATTCTGAATTCTATTAAATGCTGAATTCTATTCTATTCTGAAATCTTTTCTGTTGTGAATTGTAAGCATTTCTGAATTTTGTTCTATTATGAATTTTATTCCTTTCTGAATTTTTTTCTATTCTCTATTCTTTTCTGAAATTTATTCTACTCTGAATTCAATACTATTCTGAATTTATTCTATTCTATTCTGAATTTTGTACTATTCTGAATTCTGTTCTATTTTGAATTAAATTGTATTATGAATATAATTCTTTTCTGAATTTTATTCTATTCTGAATTTTATTCTATTCTATTCTGAATTTTGTTCTGTTTTGAATTTTATGCTATTCTTCTGAATTTTATACTATTCTCAATTCCCTTTTATTTTGAATTTTATTCTATTCTGAGTTTTATTCTATTCTATTCTGAATTTTGTACTATTCTGAATTCTCTTCTATTTTCAATTAAATTGTATTATGAATATGATTCTTTTCTGAATTTTATTCTATTCTCAATTTTATTCTATTCTATTCTGAATTTTGTTCTGTTTTGAATTTTATGCTATTCTTCTGAATTTTATACTATTCTCAATTCCATTTTATTTTGAATTTTATTCTATTCTGAGTTTTATTCTATTCTATTCTGAATTTTGTACTATTCTGAATTCTGTTCTATTCAGAATTTTATACTATTCTCAATTCTGTTCTATTTTGAATTTAATTCTATTCTGAATTTTATTCGATTCTATTCCCTAATTTTATTCTATTTTGAATTTTATGCTATTCTATTCTGAATTTTGTACTATTCTGAATTCTGTTCTATTTTGAATTAATTCTATTCTGAATTCTATTCTATTCTGAATTAAATTGTATTATGAATATAATTCTTTTCTGAATTTTATTCTATTCTGAATTTTATTGAATTCTATTCTGAATTCTATTCTTTTCTGAATTCTATTAAATGCTTCATTCTATTTTATTCTATTCTTAAATCTATTCTGTTCTGAATTGTAAGCGTTTCTCAATTTTATTCTTTTATGAATTTTATGCTATTCTGAAATCTACTCTATTGTTAACTCTATTCTATTCTGAATTTTATTCCTTTCTGAATTTTATTCTATTTTCTATTCTATTCTGAAATTTATTCTATTCTTAATTCAATACTATTCTGAATTTATTCTATTCTATTCTCAATTTCGTACTATTCTGAATTCTGTTCTATTTTGAATTAAATTGTATTATGAATATAATTCTGTTCTGAATTTTATTCTATTCTCAATTTTATTCTATTCTATTCTGAATTTTGTTCTGTTTTGAATTTTATGCTATTCTTCTGAATTTTATACTATTCTCAATTCCATTTTATTTTGAATTTTATTCTATTCTGAGTTTTATTCTATTCTATTCTGAATTTTGTACTATTCTGAATTCTGTTCTATTTTGAATTGAATTGTATTCTGAATTCTATTCTATTCTGAATTGAATTGTATTATGAATATAATTTTTTTCTGAATTTTTTCTATTCTGAATTTTATTCAATTCTATTCTGAATTCAATACTATCATGAATTTATTCTATTCTGCTCTGAATTTGATTCTATTCTGAATTTGATTCTATTCTATTCCCTAATTTTATTCTGTTTTGAATTTTATGCTATTCTATTCAGAATTTTATACTATTCTCAATTCTGTTCTATTCTAAATTTAATTCTATTCTGAATTTTATTCTATTCTATTCCCTAATTTTATTCTATTTTTAATTTTATGCTATTCCTCTGAATTTTATACTATTCTCAATTCCATTTTATTTTGAATTTTATTCTATTCTGAATTCTATGCTATTCTGAATTAAATTGTATTATGAATCTAATTCTTTTCTGAATTTTATTCTATTCTGAATTTTATTCTATTCTATTCCCTAATTTTATTCTGTTTTTAATTTTATGCTATTCTTCTGAATTTTATACTATTCTCAATTCCATTTTATTTTGAATTTAATTCTATTCTGAATTCTATGCTGTTCTAAAATTAAATTGTATTTTGAATCTAATTCTTTTCTGAATTTTATTCTATTCTGAATTTTATTCAATTCTATTCTGAATTCTATTCTATTCTGAATTCTATTAAATGCTGAATTCTATTCTATTCTGAAATCTTTTCTGTTGTGAATTGTAAGCATTTCTGAATTTTGTTCTATTATGAATTTTATTCCTTTCTGAATTTTTTTCTATTCTCTATTCTTTTCTGAAATTTATTCTACTCTGAATTCAATACTATTCTGAATTTATTCTATTCTATTCTGAATTTTGTACTATTCTGAATTCTGTTCTATTTTGAATTAAATTGTATTATGAATATAATTCTTTTCTGAATTTTATTCTATTCTGAATTTTATTCTATTCTATTCTGAATTTTGTTCTGTTTTGAATTTTATGCTATTCTTCTGAATTTTATACTATTCTCAATTCCCTTTTATTTTGAATTTTATTCTATTCTGAGTTTTATTCTATTCTATTCTGAATTTTGTACTATTCTGAATTCTCTTCTATTTTCAATTAAATTGTATTATGAATATGATTCTTTTCTGAATTTTATTCTATTCTCAATTTTATTCTATTCTATTCTGAATTTTGTTCTGTTTTGAATTTTATGCTATTCTTCTGAATTTTATACTATTCTCAATTCCATTTTATTTTGAATTTTATTCTATTCTGAGTTTTATTCTATTCTATTCTGAATTTTGTACTATTCTGAATTCTGTTCTATTCAGAATTTTATACTATTCTCAATTCTGTTCTATTTTGAATTTAATTCTATTCTGAATTTTATTCGATTCTATTCCCTAATTTTATTCTATTTTGAATTTTATGCTATTCTATTCTGAATTTTGTACTATTCTGAATTCTGTTCTATTTTGAATTAATTCTATTCTGAATTCTATTCTATTCTGAATTAAATTGTATTATGAATATAATTCTTTTCTGAATTTTATTCTTTTCTGAATTTTATTGAATTCTATTCTGAATTCTATTCTTTTCTGAATTCTATTAAATGCTTCATTCTATTTTATTCTATTCTTAAATCTATTCTGTTCTGAATTGTAAGCGTTTCTCAATTTTATTCTTTTATGAATTTTATGCTATTCTGAAATCTACTCTATTGTTAACTCTATTCTATTCTGAATTTTATTCCTTTCTGAATTTTATTCTATTTTCTATTCTATTCTGAAATTTATTCTATTCTTAATTCAATACTATTCTGAATTTATTCTATTCTATTCTCAATTTCGTACTATTCTGAATTCTGTTCTATTTTGAATTAAATTGTATTATGAATATAATTCTTTTCTGAATTTTATTCTATTCTCAATTTTATTCTATTCTGTTCTGAATTTTGTTCTGTTTTGAATTTTATGCTATTCTTCTGAATTTTATACTATTCTCAATTCCATTTTATTTTGAATTTTATTCTATTCTGAGTTTTATTCTATTCTATTCTGAATTTTGTACTATTCTGAATTCTGTTCTATTTTGAATTGAATTGTATTCTGAATTCTATTCTATTCTGAATTAAATTGTATTATGAATATAATGCTTTTCTTAATTTTATTCTATTCTGAATTTTTTTCAATTCTATTCTGAATTCAATACTATCATGAATTTCTTCTATTCTGTTCTGAATTTTATTCTATTCTGAATTTGATTCTATTCTATTCCCTAATTTTATTCTGTTTTGAATTTTATGCTATTCTATTCAGAATTTTATACTATTCTCAATTCTGTTCTATTTTGAATTTAATTCTATTCTGAATTTTATTCTATTCTATTCCCTAATTTTATTCTTTTTTTAATTTTATGCTATTCTATTCTGAATTTTGTACTATTCTGAATTCTGTTCTATTTTGGATTTAATTCTATTCTGAATTCTGTTCTATTCTGAATTAAATTGTATTATGAATCTAATTCTTTTCTGAATTTTATTCTATTCTGTATTTTATTCTATTCTATTCCCTAATTTTATTCTGTTTTTAATTTTATGCTATTCTTCTGAATTTTATACTATTCTCAATTCCATTTTATTTTGAATTTAATTCTATTCTGAATTCTATGCTATTCTAAAATTAAATTGTATTATGAATCTAATTCTTTTCTGAATTTTATTCTATTCTGAATTTTATTCAATTCTATTCTGAATTCTATTCTATTCTGAATTCTATTAAATGCTGAATTCTATTCTATTCTGAAATCTTTTCTGTTGTGAATTGTAAGCATTTCTGAATTTTGTTCTATTATGAATTTTATTCCTTTCTGAATTTTTTTCTATTCTCTATTCTATTCTGAAATTTATTCTACTCTGAATTCAATACTATTCTGAATTTATTCTATTCTATTCTGAATTTTGTACTATTCTGAATTCTGTTCTATTTTGAATTAAATTGTATTATGAATATAATTCTTTTCTGAATTTTATTCTATTCTCAATTTTATTCTATTCTGTTCTGAATTTTGTTCTGTTTTGAATTTTATGCTATTCTTCTGAATTTTATACTATTCTCAATTCCATTTTATTTTGAATTTTATTCTATTCTGAGTTTTATTCTATTCTATTCTGAATTTTGTACTATTCTGAATTCTGTTCTATTTTGAATTGAATTGTATTCTGAATTCTATTCTATTCTGAATTAAATTGTATTATGAATATAATGCTTTTCTTAATTTTATTCTATTCTGAATTTTTTTCAATTCTATTCTGAATTCAATACTATCATGAATTTCTTCTATTCTGTTCTGAATTTTATTCTATTCTGAATTTGATTCTATTCTATTCCCTAATTTTATTCTGTTTTGAATTTTATGCTATTCTATTCAGAATTTTATACTATTCTCAATTCTGTTCTATTTTGAATTTAATTCTATTCTGAATTTTATTCTATTCTATTCCCTAATTTTATTCTTTTTTTAATTTTATGCTATTCTATTCTGAATTTTGTACTATTCTGAATTCTGTTCTATTTTGGATTTAATTCTATTCTGAATTCTGTTCTATTCTGAATTAAATTGTATTATGAATCTAATTCTTTTCTGAATTTTATTCTATTCTGTATTTTATTCTATTCTATTCCCTAATTTTATTCTGTTTTTAATTTTATGCTATTCTTCTGAATTTTATACTATTCTCAATTCCATTTTATTTTGAATTTAATTCTATTCTGAATTCTATGCTATTCTAAAATTAAATTGTATTATGAATCTAATTCTTTTCTGAATTTTATTCTATTCTGAATTTTATTCAATTCTATTCTGAATTCTATTCTATTCTGAATTCTATTAAATGCTGAATTCTATTCTATTCTGAAATCTTTTCTGTTGTGAATTGTAAGCATTTCTGAATTTTGTTCTATTATGAATTTTATTCCTTTCTGAATTTTTTCTATTCTCTATTCTATTCTGAAATTTATTCTACTCTGAATTCAATACTATTCTGAATTTATTCTATTCTATTCTGAATTTTGTACTATTCTGAATTCTGTTCTATTTTGAATTAAATTGTATTATGAATATAATTCTTTTCTGAATTTTATTCTATTCTGAATTTTATTGAATTCTATTCTGAATTCTATTCTTTTCTGAATTCTATTAAATGCTTCATTCTATTTTATTCTATTCTTAAATCTATTCTGTTCTGAATTGTAAGCGTTTCTCAATTTTATTCTTTTATGAATTTTATGCTATTCTGAAATCTACTCTATTGTTAACTCTATTCTATTCTGAATTTTATTCCTTTCTGAATTTTATTCTATTTTCTATTCTATTCTGAAATTTATTCTATTCTAAATTCAATACTATTCTGAATTTATTCTATTCTATTCTGAATTGTATTAAATGCTGAATTCTATTCTTTTCTGAAATCTATTCTTTTCTGAATTTTATTCTATTCTCTATTCTATTCTAGTCTGAAATTTATTCTATTCTGAATTCAATACTATTCTGAATTTATTCTATTCTATTCTCAATTTCGTACTATTCTGAATTCTGTTCTATTTTGAATTAAATTGTATTATGAATATAATTCTTTTCTGAATTTTATTCTATTCTCAATTTTATTCTATTCTATTCTGAATTTTGTTCTGTTTTGAATTTTATGCTATTCTTCTGAATTTTATACTATTCTCAATTCCATTTTATTTTGAATTTATTCTATTCTGAATTTTATTCTATTCTATTCTGAATTTTGTGCTATTCTGAATTCTCTTCTATTTTCAATTAAATTGTATTATGAATATGATTCTTTTCTGAATTTTATTCTATTCTCAATTTTATTCTATTCTATTCTGAATTTTGTTCTGTTTTGAATTTTATGCTATTCTTCTGAATTTTATACTATTCTCAATTCCATTTTATTTTGAATTTTATTCTATTCTGAGTTTTATTCTATTCTATTCTGAATTTTGTACTATTCTGAATTCTGTTCTATTTTGAATTGAATTGTATTCTGAATTCTATTCTATTCTGAATTGAATTGTATTATGAATATAATTCTTTTCTGAATTTTTTCTATTCTGAATTTTATTCAATTCTATTCTGAATTCAATACTATCATGAATTTATTCTATTCTGTTCTGAATTTGATTCTATTCTGAATTTGATTCTATTCTATTCCCTAATTTTATTCTGTTTTGAATTTTATGCTATTCTATTCAGAATTTTATACTATTCTCAATTCTGTTCTATTCTAAATTTAATTCTATTCTGAATTTTATTCTATTCTATTCTTTAATTTTATTCTGTTTTTAATTTTATGCTATTCTATTCAGAATTTATACTATTCTCAATTCTATTCTATTTTGAATTTAATTCTATTCTGAATTTTATACTATTCTGAATTCTATTCTAACTCCATTCTATTCTGAATTCTATGCTATTCTATTTTGAATTTAATTCAATTCTGAATTCTATTCTATTCTAAATTAAATTCTATTCTATATTCAATTCTTTTCTGAATTTTATTCTCTTCTCTTCTGAATTCTCTTCTGTTCTGTATTCTAAGCTTTTCTGAATTTTATTCAATCATGAAATTTTATTCTATTCTGAATTCTGTTCTATTTTGAATTGAATTCTATTCCACTCTGAATTAAATTGTATTATGAATATAATTCTTTTCTGAATTTTGTTCTGTTTTGAATTTTATGCTGTTTCTTCTGAATTTTATACTATTCTCAATTCCATTTTATTTTGAAGTTTATTCTATTCTGAATTTTATTCTATTCTGTTCTGAATTTTGTACTATTCTGAATTCTGTTCTATTTTGAATTGAATTCTATTCTGAATTCTATTAAATGCTGAATTCTATTCTTTTCTGAAATCTGTTTCTGTTCTGAATTGTCAGCGTTTCTGAGTTTTATTCTATTATGAATTTTATTCTATTCTGAAATCTACTCTATTGTTAACTCTATTCTATTCTGAATTTTATTCCTTTCTGAATTTTATTCTATTCTCTATTCTATTCTATTCTGAATTTTATTCTCTTCTCTTCTGAATTCTTTTCTGTTCTGTATTATAAGCTTTTCTGAATTTTATTCAATTATGAATTTTATTCTATTATGAATTTTATTCTATTCTGAATTTTGTTCTGTTTTGAATTTTATGCTGTTCTTCTGAATTTTATACTATTCTAAATGTCCATTTTATTTTGAAGTTTATTCTATTCTGAATTTTATTCTATTCTGAAATCTACTCTATTGGTTAAATCTATTCTATTCTGAATTTTATTCCTTTCTGAATTTTATTCTATTCTCTATTCTATTCTATTCTGTTCTGAATTTTGGTTCTGTTTTGAATTTTATGCTATTCTTCTGAATTTTATACTATTCTCAATTCCATTTTATTTTGAATTTTATTCTATTCTGAGTTTTATTTCTATTCTATTCTGAATTTTGTACTATTTCTGAATTCTGTTCTATTTTGAATTGAATTGTATTCTGAATTCTATTCTATTCTGAATTAAATTGTATTATGAATATAATGCTTTTCTTAATTTTATTCTATTCTGAATTTTTTCAATTCTATTCTGAATTCAATACTATCATGAATTTATTCTATTCTGTTCTGAATTTTATTCTATTCTGAATTTGATTCTATTCTATTCCCTAATTTTATTCTGTTTGAATTTTATGCTATTCTATTCAGAATTTTATACTATTCTCAATTCTGTTCTATTTTGAATTTAATTCTATTCTGAATTTTATTCTATTCTATTCCCTAATTTTATTCTTTTTTTAATTTTATGCTATTCTATTCTGAATTTTGTACTATTCTGAATTCTGTTCTATTTTGGATTTAATTCTATTCTGAATTCTGTTCTATTCTGAATTAAATTGTATTATGAATCTAATTCTTTTCTGAATTTTATTCTATTCTGTATTTTATTCTATTCTATTCCCTAATTTTATTCTGTTTTTAATTTTATGCTTTCTTCTGAATTTTATACTATTCTCAATTCCATTTTATTTTGAATTAATTCTATTCTGAATTCTATGCTATTCTAAAATTAAATTGTATTATGAATCTAATTCTTTTCTGAATTTTATTCTATTCTGAATTTTATTCAATTCTATTCTGAATTCTATTCTATTCTGAATTCTATTAAATGCTGAATTCTATTCTATTCTGAAATCTTTTCTGTTGTGAATTTTAAGCATTTCTGAATTTTGTTCTATTATGAATTTTATTCCTTTCTGAATTTTTTTCTATTCTCTATTCTATTCTGAAATTTATTCTACTCTGAATTCAATACTATTCTGAATTTATTCTATTCTATTCTGAATTTTGTACTATTCTGAATTCTGTTCTATTTTGAATTAAATTGTATTATGAATATATTCTTTTCTGAATTTTATTCTATTCTGAATTTATTGAATTCTATTCTGAATCTATTCTTTTCTGAATTCTATTAAATGCTTCATTCTATTTTATTCTATTCTTAAATCTATTCTGTTCTGAATTGTAAGCGTTTCTCAATTTTATTCTTTTATGAATTTTATGCTATTCTGAAATCTACTCTATTGTTAACACTCTATTCTATTCTGAATTTTATTCCTTTCTGAATTTTATTCTATTTTCTATTCTATTCTGAAATTTATTCTATTCTGAATTCAATACTATTCTGAATTTATTCTATTCTATTCTGAATTGTATTAAATGCTGAATTCTATTCTATTCTGAAATCTATTCTTTTCTGAATTTTATTCTATTCTCTATTCTATTCTATCTGAAATTTATTCTATTCTGAATTCAATACTGTCATGAATTCATTCTATTCTGTTCTGAATTTGATTCTATTCTGAATTTTATTCTATTCTATTCCCTAATTTATTCTGTTTTGAATTTTATGCTATTCTATTCAAAATTTTTATACTATTCTCAATTCTGTTCTATTTTGAATTTAATTCTATTCTGAATTTTATTCTATTCTATTCTTTAATTTTATTCTGTTTTTAATTTTATGCTATTCTATTCAGAATTTATACTATTCTCAATTCTATTCTATTTTGAATTTAATTCTATACTGAATTTTATACTATTCTGAATTCTATTCTAACTCCATTCTATTCTGAATTCTATGCTATTCTATTTTGAATTTAATTTCAATTCTGAATTCTATTCTATTCTAAATTAAATTCTATTCTATATTCAATTCTTTTCTGAATTTTATTCTCTTGTCTTCTGAATTCTCTTCTGTTCTGTATTCTAAGCTTTTCTGAATTTTATTCAATCATGAATTTTATTCTATTCTGAATTCTGTTCTATTTTGAATTGAATTCTATTCCACTCTGAATTAAATTGTATTATGAATATAATTCTTTTCTGAATTTTATTCTATTCTGAATTTTGTTCTGTTTTGAATTTTATGCTGTTCTTCTGAATTTTATACTATTCTAAATTCCATTTTATTTTGAAGTTTATTCTATTCTGAATTTTATTCTATTCTGAAATCTACTCTATTGTTAAATCTATTCTATTCTGAATTTTATTCCTTTCTGAATTTTATTCTATTCTCTATTCTATTCTATTCTGAAATTTATTCTATTCTGAATTCAATACTATTCTGAATTTATTCTATTCTATTCTGAATGTGATTCTATTCTGAATTTTATTCTCTTCTCTTCTGAATTCTGTTCTGTTCTGTATTATAAGCTTTTCTGAGTTTTATTCAATTATGAATTTTATTCTATTCTGAATTTTATTCTATCCTATTCTGAATTTTGTACTATTCTGAATTCTGTTCTATTTTGAATTGAATTCTATTCTGAATTCTATTCTGTTCTGTATTATAAGCTTTTCTGAATTTTATTCAATTATGAATTTTATTCTATTCTATTCTCAATTTTGTACTATTCTGAATTCTGTTCTATTTTGAATTTAGTTCTATTCTGAATTCTGTTCTATTCTGAATTAAATTGTATTATGAATATAATTCTTTTCTGAATTCTATTCTGTTCTGAATGCTATTAAATGCTGAATTCTACTCTGTTCTGAAATCTATTCTGTTCTGAATTGTAAGCGTTTCTGAATTTTATTCTATTTTGAATTTTATTCTATTCTGAATTTTATTCTATTCTGTTCTGAATTTTGTACTATTCTGAATTCTGTTCTATTTTGAATTTAATTGTATTATGAATATAATTCTTTTCTGAATTTTATTCTATTCTGTTCTGAATTTTGTACTATTCTGAATTCTGTTCTATTTTGAATTTAATTGTATTATGAATATAATTCTTTTCTGAATTTTATTCTATTCTGAATTTTATTTATTTCTATTCTGAATTCTATTAAATGCTGAATTCTATTCTATTCTGAAATCTATTCTGTTGTGAATTGTAAGCATTTCTGAATTTTATTCTATTCTGAATTTTATTCCTTTCTGAATTTTATTCCATTCTCTATTCTATTCTATTCTGAAATTTATTGTATTCTGAATTCAATACTATTCTGAATTCTATTCTATTCTAAATTAAACTCTATTCTATATTCAATTCTTTTCTGAATTTTATTCTCTTCTCTTCTGAATTCTCTTCTGTTCTGTATTCTAAGCTTTTCTGAATTTTATTCAATTATGAATTTTATTCTATTCTGAATTCTGTTCTATTTTGAATTGAATTCTATTCCAGTCTGAATTAAATTGTATTATGAATATAATTCTTTTCTGAATTTTATTCTATTCTGAATTTTATACTATTCTATTCTGAATTTTGTTCTGTTTTGAATTTTATGCTGTTCTTCTGAATTTTATACTATTCTCAATTGCATTTTATTTTGAATTTTATTCTATTCTGAATTCTATGCTATTCTAAATTAATTTGTATTATGAATCTAATTCTTTTCTTAAATTTATTCTATTCTGAATTTTATTAAATGCTGAATTCTATTCTATTCTGAAGTCTATTCTGTTGTGAATTGTAAGCATTTCTGAATTTTATTCTATTATTATTTTTATTCCTTTCTGAATTTTATTCTATTCTCTATTGATTCTATTCTGAAATTTATTCTATTCTGAATTCAATACTATTCTGAATTTATTCTATTCAATTCTGAATTTGATTCTATTCTGAATTTTATTCGATTCTATTCCCTAATTTTATTCTGTTTTGAATTTTATGCTATTCTATTCTGAATTTTGTACTATTCTGAATTCTGTTCTATTTTGAATTAATTCTATTCTGAATTCTATTCTATTCTGAATTAAATTGTATTATGAATATAATTCTTTTCTGAATTTTATTCTATTCTGAATTTTATTCAATTCAATTCTGAATTCTATTCTATTCTGAATTCTATTAAATGCTGAATTCTATTCTATTCTGAAATCTATTCTGTTGTGAATTGTAAGCATTTCTGAATTTTATTCTATTCTGAATTTTATTCCTTTCTGAATTTTATTCTATTCTCTATTCTATTCTATTCTGAAATTTATTCTATTCTGAATTCAATACTATTATGAATTTATTCTATTCAATTCTGAATTTGATTCTATTCTGAATTTTATTCGATTCTATTCCCTAATTTTATTCTTTTTTGAATTTTATGCTATTCTATTGAGAATTTTATACTATTCTCAATTCTATTCTATTTTGAATTTAATTCTATTCTGAATTCTATTCTATTCTATTCTAATTTAAATTCTATTCTGAATTCAATTCTTTTCTGAATTTTATTCTAATCTGAATTTTATTCTCTTCTCTTCTGAATTCTGTTCTGTTCTGTATTCTAAGCTTTTCTGAATTTTATTCAATTATGAATTTTATTCTATTCTGAATTTTATTCTATTCTATTCTGAATTTTGATCTGTTTTGAATTTTATGCTATTCTTCTGAATTTTATACTATTCTCAATTCCATTTTATTTTGAATTTTATTCTATTCTGAGTTTTATTCTATTCTATTCTGAATTTTGTACTATTCTGAATTATGTTCTATTTTGAATTGAATTGTATTCTGAATTCTATTCTATTCTGAATTAAATTGTATTATGAATATAATTCTTTTCTGAATTTTATTCTATTCTGAATTTTATTCAATTCTATTCTGAATTCAATACTATCATGAATTTATTCTATTCTGTTCTGAATTTGATTCTATTCTGAATTTTATTCTATTCTATTACCTAATTTTATTCTGTTTTGAATTTTATGCTATTCTATTCAGAATTTTATACTATTCTCAATTCTGTTGTATCTTGAATTTAATTCTATTCTGAATTTTTTTCTATTCTATTCCCTAATTTTATTCTGTTTTTAATTTTATGCTATTCTTCTGAATTTTATACTATTCTCAATTCCATTTTATTTTGAATTTTATTCTATTCTGAATTCTATGCTATTCTGAATTAAATTGTATTATGAATCTAATTCTTTTCTGAATTTTATTCTATTCTGAATTTTATTCAATTCTATTCTGAATTCTATTCTATTCTGAATTCTATTAAATGCTGAATTCTATTCTATTCTGAAATCTATTTTGTTGTGAATTGTAAGCATTTCTGAATTTTATTCTATTCTGAATTTTATTCCTTTCTGAATTTTATTCTATTCTCAATTCTATTCTATTCTGAAATTTATTCTATTCTGAATTCAATACTATTATGAATTTATTCTATTCAATTCTGAATTTGATTCTATTCTGAATTTTATTCGATTCTATTCCCTAATTTTATTCTTTTTTGAATTTTATGCTATTCTATTTGAGAATTTTATACTATTCTCAATTCTATTCTATTTTGAATTTAATTCTATTCTGAATTTTATTCTATTCTATTCTAATTTAAATTCTATTCTGAATTCAATTCTTTTCTGAATTTTATTCTAATCTGAATTTTATTCTCTTCTCTTCTGAATTCTGTTCTGTTCTGTATTCTAAGCTTTTCTGAATTTTATTCAATTATGAATTTTATTCTATTCTGAATTTTGTTCTGTTTTGAATTTTATGCTATTCTTCTGAATTTTATACTATTCTCAATTCCATTTTATTTTGAATTTTATTCTATTCTATTTTGAATTTTGTACTATTCTGAATTCTGTTCTATTTTGAATTTAATTCTATTCTGAATTCTGTTCTATTCTGAATTAAATTGTATTATGAATATAATTCTTTTCTGAATTTTATTCTATTCTGAATTTTTTCAATTCTATTCTGAATTCTATTCTATTCTGAATTCTATTAAATGCAGAATTCTTTTCTATTCTGAAATCTATTCTTTTCTGAATTGTAAGCGTTTCTGAATTTTATTCTATTCTGAATTTTATTCCTTTCTGAAGTTTATTCTATTCTCTATTCTATTCTATTCTGAAATTTATTCTATTCTGAATTCAATACTCTCATGAATTTATTCTATTCTGTTCTGAATTTGATTCTATTCTGAATTTTATTCTATTCTATTACCTAATTTTATTCTGTTTTGAATTTTATGCTATTTTATTCAGAATTTTGTTCTATTTTGAATTTTATGCTATTCTTCTGAATTTTATACTATTCTCAATTCCATTTTATTTTGAATTTTATTCTATTCTGAATTAAATTGTATTATGAATCTAATTCTTTTCTGAATTTTATTCTATTCTGAATTTTATTCAATTCAATTCTGAATTCTATTCTGTTCTGAATTCTATTAAATGCTGAATTCTATTCTATTCTGAAATCTATTCTGTTGTGAATTGTAAGCGTTTCTGAATTCTATTCTATTCTGAATTCTATTAAATGCTGAATTCTATTCTTTTCTGAAATCTATTCTGTTCTGAATTGTAAGCGTTTCTGAATTTTATTCTATTTTGAATTTTATTCTATTCTGAATTTTATTCTATTCTGAAATCTACCCTATTGTTAACTCTATTCTATTCTGAATTTTATTCCTTTCTGAATTTTATTCCATTCTCTATTCTATTCTATTCTGAAATTTATTCTATTCTGAATTCTATTCTGTTCTGAATTAAATTGTATTATGAATATAATTCTTTTCTGAATTTTATTCTATTCTGAATTTTATTGAATTCAATTCTGAATTCTGTTCTATTCTGAATTCTATTAAATGCTGAATTCTATTCTATTCTGAAATCTATTGTGTTGTGAATTGTAAGCATTTCTGAATTTTATTCCATTCTGAATTTTATTCCTTTCTGAATTTTATTCTATTCTCTATTCTATTCTATTCTGAAATTTATTCTATTCTGAATTCAATACTATTATGAATTTATTCTATTCTATTCTGAATTTGATTCTATTCTGAATTTGATTCTGTTCTATTCCCTAATTTTATTCTGTTTTGAATTTTATGCTGTTCTGTTCAGAATTTTATAAAATTCTCAATTCTATTCTATTTTGAATTTAATTCTATTCTGAATTTTATACTATTCTCAATTCTATTCTAATTCTATTTTATTCTGAATTCTAATCTATTCTATTTTGAATTTAATTCAATTCTGAATTCTATTCTATTCTAAATTAAATTCTATTCTAAATTAAATTCTATTATATATTCAATTCTTTTCTGAATTTTATTCTCTTGTCTTCTGAATTCTCTTCTGTTCTGTATTCTAAACTTTTCTTAATTTTATTCAATTATGAATTTTATTCTATTCTGAATTATGTTCTATTTTGAATTAAATTGTATTATGAATATAATTCTTTTCTGAATTTTATTCTATTCTCAATTTTATTCAATTCTATTCTGAATTTTGTTCTGTTTTGAATTTTATGCTATTCTTCTGAATTTTATACTATTCTCAATTCCATTTTATTTTGAATTTTATTCTATTCTGAATTTTGTACTATTCTGAATTCTGTTCTATTTTGAATTGAATTGTATTCTGAATTCTATTCTATTCTGAATTAAATTGTATTATGAATATAATTCTTTTCTGAATTTTATTCTATTCTTAATTTTATTCAATTCAATTCTGAATTCTATTCTATTCTGAATTCTATTAAATGCTGGATTCTATTCTATTCTGAAATCTATTCTGTTCTGAATGGTAAGCGTTTCTGAATTTTATTCTAGTATGAATTTTATTCTGTTCTGAAATCTACTCCATTGTTAACTCTATTCTATTCTGAATTTTATTCCATTCTCTATTCTATTCTATTTTGAAATTTATTCTATTCTGAATTCAATACTATCATGAATTTATTCTATTCTGTTCTGAATTTGATTCTATTCTGAATTTCATTCTATTCTGAATTTTATTCTACTCTCTATTCTATTCTGAAATTTATTCTATTCTGAATTCAATACTATTCTAAATTTATTCTATTCTATTCTGAATTTGATTTTATTCTGAATTTTATTCGATTCTATTCCCTAATTTTATTCTCTTTTTCATTTTATGCTATTCTATTCTGAATTTTGTACTATTCTGAATTCTGTTCTATTTTGAATTTAATTCTATTCTGAATTCTATTCTATTCTGAATTAAATTGTATTATGAATATAATTCTTTTCTGAATTTTATTCTGTTCTGAATTTTATTCCTTTCTGAATTTTATTCTATTTTCTATTCTATTCTGAAATTTATTCTATTCTGAATTCAATACCATTATGAATTTATTCTATTCAATTCTGAATTTGATTCTATTCTGAATTTTATTCGATTCTGTTCCCTAATTTTATTCTGTTTTGAATTTTATGCTATTCTATTCAGAATTTTATACTATTCTCAATTCTATTCTATTTTGAATTTAATTCTATTCTGAATTTTATTCTATTCTATTCTAAATTAAATTCTATTCTGAATTCAATTCTTTTCTGAATTTTATTCTAATCTGAATTTTATTCTCTTCAATTCTGAATTCTGTTCTGTTCTGTATTCTAAGCTTTTCTGAATTTTATTCAATTATGAATTTTATTCTATTATGAATTTTATTCTATTCTATTCTGAATTTTGCTCTGTTTTGAATTTTATGCTATTCTTCTGAATTTTATACTATTCTCAATTCCATTTTATTTTGAATTTTATTCTATTCTGAATTTTATTCTATTCTGAATTTTATTCTATTCTATTCTCAATTTTGTACTATTCTGAATTCTGTTCTATTTTGAATTTAATTCTATTCTGAATTAAATTGTATTATGAATATAATTCTTTTCTGAATTTTATTCTATTCTGAATTTTTTCAATTCTATTCTGAATTCTATTCTATTCTGAATTCTATTAAATGCTGAATTCTATTCTATTCTGAAATCTATTCTTTTCTGAATTGTAAGCGTTTCTGAATTTTATTCTATTCTGAATTTTATTCCTTTCTGAATTTTATTCTATTCTCAATTCTATTCTATTCTGAAATTTATTCTATTCTGAATTCAATACTATTCTGAATTTATTCTATTCTATTCTGAATTTGATTCTATTCTGAATTTGATTCTGTTCTATTCCCTAATTTTATTCTGTTTTGAATTTTATGCTATTTTATTCAGAATTTTGTTCTGTTTTGAATTTTATGCTATTCTTCTGAATTTTATACTATTCTCAATTCCATTTTATTTTGAATTTTATTCTCTTCTGAATTTTATTCTCTTCTGTTCTGAATTTTGTGCTATTCTGAATTCTGTTTTATTTTGAATTAAATTGTATTATGAATATAATTCTTTTCTGAATTTTATTCTGTTCTGAATTTTTTCAATTCTATTCTGAATTCTATTCTATTCTGAATTCTATTAAATGCTGGATTCTATTCTATTCTGAAATCTATTCTGTTCTGAATTGTAAGCGTTTCTGAATTTTATTCTATTCTGAAATCTACTCCATTGTTAACTCTATTCTCTTCTGAATTTTATTCCTTTCTGAATTTTATTCCATTCTCTATTCTATTCTATTCTGAAATTTATTCTATTCTGAATTCAATACTGTCATGAATTCATTCTATTCTGTTCTGAATTTGATTCTATTCTGAATTTTATTCTATTCTATTCCCTAATTTTATTCTGTTTTGAATTTTATGCTATTCTATTCAAAATTTTATACTATTCTCAATTCTGTTCTATTTTGAATTTAATTCTATTCTGAATTTTATTCTATTCTATTCTTTAATTTTATTCTGTTTTTAATTTTATGCTATTCTATTCAGAATTTATACTATTCTCAATTCTATTCTATTTTGAATTTAATTCTATTCTGAATTTTATACTATTCTGAATTCTATTCTAACTCCATTCTATTCTGAATTCTATGCTATTCTATTTTGAATTTAATTCAATTCTGAATTCTATTCTATTCTAAATTAAATTCTATTCTATATTCAATTCTTTTCTGAATTTTATTCTCTTCTCTTCTGAATTCTCTTCTGTTCTGTATTCTAAGCTTTTCTGAATTTTATTCAATCATGAATTTTATTCTATTCTGAATTCTGTTCTATTTTGAATTGAATTCTATTCCACTCTGAATTAAATTGTATTATGAATATAATTCTTTTCTGAATTTTATTCTATTCTGAATTTTATACTATTCTATTCTGAATTTTGTTCTGTTTTGAATTTTATGCTGTTCTTCTGAATTTTATACTATTCTCAATTCCATTTTATTTTGAAGTTTATTCTATTCTGAATTTTATTCTATTCTGTTCTGAATTTTGTACTATTCTGAATTCTGTTCTATTTTGAATTGAATTCTATTCTGAATTCTATTCTATTCTGAATTCTATTAAATGCTGAATTCTATTCTTTTCTGAAATCTATTCTGTTCTGAATTGTCAGCATTTCTGAGTTTTATTATATTATGAATTTTATTCTATTCTGAAATCTACTCTATTGTTAACTCTATTCTATTCTGAATTTTATTCCTTTCTGAATTTTATTCTATTCTCTATTCTATTCTATTCTGAAATTTATTCTATTCTGAATTCAATACTATTCTGAATTTACTCTATTCTATTCTGAATGTGATTCTATTCTGAATTTTATTCTCTTCTCTTCTGAATTCTGTTCTGTTCTGTATTATAAGCTTTTCTGAATTTTATTCAATTATGAATTTAATTCTATTCTGAATTTTATTCTATTCTATTCTCAATTTTGTACTATTCTGAACTCTGTTCTATTTTGAATTTAATTCTATTCTGAATTCTGTTCTATTCTGAATTAAATTGTAATATGAATATAATTCTTTTCTGAACTCTATTCTATTCTGAATTCTAATAAATGCTGAATTCTATTCTGTTCTGAATTGTAAGCGTTTCTGAATTTTATTCTATTTTGAATTTTATTCTATTCTGAATTTTATTCTATTCTGAAATCTACCCTATTGTTAACTCTATTCTATTCTGAATTTTATTCCTTTCTGAATTTTATTCCATTCTCTATTCTATTCTATTCTATTCTGAAATTTATTCTATTCTGAATTCAATACTATCATGAATTTATTCTATTCTGTTCTGAATTTGATTTTATTCTGAATTTGATTCTATTCTATTCCCTAATTTTATTCTGTTTTGAATTTTATGCTATTTTATTCAGAATTTTATACTATTCTCAATTCTGTTCTATTTTGAATTTAATTCTATTCTGAATTTTATTCTATTCCATTCCCTAATTTTATTCTGTTTTTAATTTTCTGCTATTCTATTCTGAATTTTGTACTATTCTGAATTCTGTTATATTTTGAATTTAATTCTATTCTGAATTCTATTCTATTCTGAATTAAATTGTATAATGAATATAATTCTTTTCTGAATTTTATTCAATTCTATTCTGAATTCTCTTCTATTCTGAATTCTATTAAATGCTGAATTCTTTTCTATTCTGAAATCTATTCTATTCTGAATGTGATTCTATTCTGAATTTTATTCTCTTCTCTTCTGAATTCTGTTCTGTTCTGTATTATAAGCTTTTCTGAATTTTATTCAATTATGAATTTTATTCTATTCTGAATTTTATTCTATTCTATTCTCAATTTTGTACTATTCTGAATTCTGTTCTATTTTGAATTTAATTCTATTCTGAATTCTGTTCTATTATGAATTAAATTGTATTATGAATATAATTCTTTTCTGAATTCTATTCTATTCTGAATTCTATTAAATGCTGAATTCTATTCTTTTCTGAAATCTATTCTGTTCTGAATTGTAAGCGTTTCTGAATTTTATTCTATTTTGAATTTTATTCTATTCTGAATTTTATTCTATTTTGAAATCTACCCTATTGTTAACTCCATTCTATTCTGAATTCTATGCTATTCTATTTTGAATTTAATTCAATTCTGAATTCTATTCTATTCTAAATTAAATTCTATTCTATATTCAATTCTTTTCTGAATTTTATTCTCTTCTCTTCTGAATTCTCTTCTGTTCTGTATTCTAAGCTTTTCTGAATTTTATTCAATCATGAATTTTATTCTATTCTGAATTCTGTTCTATTTTGAATGGAATTCTATTCCACTCTGAATTAAATTGTATTATGAATATAATTCTTTTCTGAATTTTATTCTATTCTGAATTTTATACTATTCTATTCTGAATTTTGTTCTGTTTTGAATTTTATGCTGTTCTTCTGAATTTTATACTATTCTCAATTCCATTTTATTTTGAAGTTTATTCTATTCTGAATTTTATTCTATTCTGTTCTGAATTTTGTACTATTCTGAATTCTGTTCTATTCTGAATTAAATTGTATTATGAATATAATTCTTTTCTGAATTTTATTCTATTCTGAATTTTATTCAATTCTATTCTGAATTCTATTCTATTCTGAATTCTATTAAATGCTGAATTCTATTCTTTTCTGAAATCTGTTCTGTTCTGAATTGTCAGCGTTTCTGAGTTTTATTATATTATGAATTTTATTCTATTCTGAAATCTACTCTATTGTTAACTCTATTCTATTCTGAATTTTATTCCTTTCTGAATTTTATTCTATTCTCTATTCTATTCTATTCTGAAATTTATTCTATTCTGAATTCAATACTATTCTGAATTTACTCTATTCTATTCTGAATGTGATTCTATTCTGAATTTTATTCTCTTCTCTTCTGAATTCTGTTCTGTTCTGTATTATAAGCTTTTCTGAATTTTATTCAATTATGAATTTAATTCTATTCTGAATTTTATTCTATTCTATTCTCAATTTTGTACTATTCTGAACTCTGTTCTATTTTGAATTTAATTCTATTCTGAATTCTGTTCTATTCTGAATTAAATTGTAATATGAATATAATTCTTTTCTGAATTCTATTCTATTCTGAATTCTATTAAATGCTGAATTCTATTCTGTTCTGAATTGTAAGCGTTTCTGAATTTTATTCTATTTTGAATTTTATTCTATTCTGAATTTTATTCTATTCTGAAATCTACCCTATTGTTAACTCTATTCTATTCTGAATTTTATTCCTTTCTGAATTTTATTACATTCTCTATTCTATTCTATTCTGAAATTTATTCTATTCTGAATTCAATACTATCATGAATTTATTCTATTCTGTTCTGAATTTGATTTTATTCTGAATTCTATTCTATTCTATTCCCTAATTTTATTCTGTTTTGAATTTTATGCTATTCTATTCAGAATTTTATACTATTCTCAATTCTGTTCTATTTTGAATTTAATTCTATTCTGAATTTTATTCTATTCTATTCCCTAATTTTATTCTGTTTTTAATTTTCTGCTATTCTATTCTGAATTTTGTACTATTCTGAATTCTGTTCTATTTTGAATTTAATTCTATTCTGAATTCTATTCTATTCTGAATTAAATTGTATAATGAATATAATTCTTTTCTGAATTTTATTCTATTCTATATTTTATTCAATTCTATTCTGAATTCTCTTCTATTCTGAATTCTATTAAATGCTGAATTCTTTTCTATTCTGAAATCTATTCTATTCTGAATGTGATTCTATTCTGAATTTTATTCTCTTCTCTTCTGAATTCTTTTCTGTTCTGTATTATAAGCTTTTCTGAATTTTATTCAATTATGAATTTTATTCTATTCTGAATTTTATTCTATTCTATTCTCAATTTTGTACTATTCTGAATTCTGTTCTATTTTGAATTTAATTCTATTCTGAATTCTGTTCTATTATGAATTAAATTGTATTATGAATATAATTCTTTTCTGAATTCTATTCTGTTCTGAATTCTATTAAATGCTGAATTCTATTCTTTTCTGAAATCTATTCTGTTCTGAATTGTAAGCGTTTCTGAATTTTATTCTATTTTGAATTTTATTCTATTCTGAATTTTATTCTATTCTGAAATCTGCCCTATTGTTAACTCTATTCTATTCTGAATTTTATTCCTTTCTGAATTTTATTCCATTCTCTATTCTATTCTATTCTGAAATTTATTCTATTCTGAATTCTATTCTATTCTGAATTAAATTGTATTATGAATATAATTCTTTTCTGAATTTTATTCTATTCTGAATTTTATTCAATTCAATTCTGAATTCTATTCTATTCTGAATTCTATTAAATGCTGAATTCTATTCTATTCTGAAATCTATTCTGTTGTGAATTGTAAGCATTTCTGAATTTTATTCTATTCTGAATTTTATTCCTTTCTGAATTTTATTCTATTCTCTATTCTATTCTATTCTGAAATTTATTCTATTCTGAATTCAATACTATTATGAATTTATTCTATTCTATTCTGAATTTGATTCTATTCTGAATTTGATTCTGTTCTATTCCCTAATTTTATTCTGTTTTGAATTTTATGCTGTTCTATTCAGAATTTTATAAAATTCTCAATTCTATTCTATTTTGAATTTAATTCTATTCTGAATTTTATACTATTCTCAATTCTATTCTAATTCTATTTTATTCTGAATTCTAATCTATTCTATTTTGAATTTAATTCAATTCTGAATTCTATTCTATTCTAAATTAAATTCTATTCTAAATTAAATTCTATTATATATTCAATTCTTTTCTGAATTTTATTCTCTTGTCTTCTGAATTCTCTTCTGTTCTGTATTCTAAACTTTTCTGAATTTTATTCAATTATGAATTTTATTCTATTCTGAATTATGTTCTATTTTGAATTAAATTGTATTATGAATATAATTCTTTTCTGAATTTTATTCTATTCTCAATTTTATTCAATTCTATTCTGAATTTTGTTCTGTTTTGAATTTTATGCTATTCTTCTGAATTTTATACTATTCTCAATTCCATTTTATTTTGAATTTTATTCTATTCTGAATTTTGTACTATTCTGAATTCTGTTCTATTTTGAATTGAATTGTATTCTGAATTCTATTCTATTTTGAATTAAATTGTATTATGAATATAATTCTTTTCTGAATTTTATTCTATTCTTAATTTTATTCAATTCAATTCTGAATTCTATTCTATTCTGAATTCTATTAAATGCTGGATTCTATTCTATTCTGAAATCTATTCTGTTCTGAATGGTAAGCGTTTCTGAATTTTATTCTAGTATGAATTTTATTCTGTTCTGAAATCTACTCCATTGTTAACTCTATTCTATTCTGAATTTTATTCCATTCTCTATTCTATTCTATTCTGAAATTTATTCTATTCTGAATTCAATACTATCATGAATTTATTCTATTCTGTTCTGAATTTGATTCTATTCTGAATTTCATTCTATTCTGAATTTTATTCTACTCTCTATTCTATTCTGAAATTTATTCTATTCTGAATTCAATACTATTCTAAATTTATTCTATTCTATTCTGAATTTGATTTTATTCTGAATTTTATTCGATTCTATTCCCTAATTTTATTCTCTTTTTCATTTTATGCTATTCTATTCTGAATTTTGTACTATTCTGAATTCTGTTCTATTTTGAATTTAATTCTATTCTGAATTCTATTCTATTCTGAATTAAATTGTATTATGAATATAATTCTTTTCTGAATTTTATTCTGTTCTGAATTTTATTCCTTTCTGAATTTTATTCTATTTTCTATTCTATTCTGAAATTTATTTTATTCTGAATTCAATACCATTATGAATTTATTCTATTCAATTCTGAATTTGATTCTATTCTGAATTTTATTCGATTCTGTTCCCTAATTTTATTCTGTTTTGAATTTTATGCTATTCTATTCAGAATTTTATACTATTCTCAATTCTATTCTATTTTGAATTTAATTCTATTCTGAATTTTATTCTATTCTATTCTAAATTAAATTCTATTCTGAATTCAATTCTTTTCTGAATTTTATTCTAATCTGAATTTTATTCTCTTCAATTCTGAATTCTGTTCTGTATTCTAAGCTTTTCTGAATTTTATTCAATTATGAATTTTATTCTATTATGAATTTTATTCTATTCTATTCTGAATTTTGCTCTGTTTTGAATTTTATGCTATTCTTCTGAATTTTATACTATTCTCAATTCCATTTTATTTTGAATTTTATTCTATTCTGAATTTTATTCTATTCTGAATTTTATTCTATTCTATTCTCAATTTTGTACTATTCTGAATTCTGTTCTATTTTGAATTTAATTCTATTCTGAATTAAATTGTATTATGAATATAATTCTTTTCTGAATTTTATTCTATTCTGAATTTTTTCAATTCTATTCTGAATTCTATTCTATTCTGAATTCTATTAAATGCTGAATTCTATTCTATTCTGAAATCTATTCTTTTCTGAATTGTAAGCGTTTCTGAATTTTATTCTATTCTGAAATCTACTCCATTGTTAACTCTATTCTATTCTGAATTTTATTCCTTTCTGAATTTTATTCTATTCTCAATTCTATTCTATTCTGAAATTTATTCTATTCTGAATTCAATACTATTCTGAATTTATTCTATTCTATTCTGAATTTGATTCTATTCTGAATTTGATTCTGTTCTATTCCCTAATTTTATTCTGTTTTGAATTTTATGCTATTTTATTCAGAATTTTGTTCTGTTTTGAATTTTATGCTATTCTTCTGAATTTTATACTATTCTCAATTCCATTTTATTTTGAATTTTATTCTCTTATGAATTTTATTCTCTTCTGTTCTGAATTTTGTACTATTCTGAATTCTGTTTTATTTTGAATTAAATTGTATTATGAATATAATTCTTTTCTGAATTTTATTCTGTTCTGAATTTTTTCAATTCTATTCTGAATTCTATTCTATTCTGAATTCTATTCTATTCTGAATTCTATTAAATGCTGAATTCTATTTTTTCTGAAATCTACCCTATTGTTAACTCTATTCTATTCTGAATTTTATTCCTTTCTGAATTTTATTCCATTCTCTATTCTATTCTATTCTGAAATTTATTCTATTCTGAATTCAATACTATCATGAATTTATTCTATTCTGTTCTGAATTTGATTTTATTCTGAATTTGATTCTATTCTATTCCCTAATTTTATTGTGTTTTGAATTTTATGCTATTCTATTCAGAATTTTATACTATTCTCAATTCTGTTCTATTTTGAATTTAATTCTATTCTGAATTTTATTCGATTCTATTCTCTAATTTTATTCTATTTTGAATTTTATGCTATTCTGTTCTGAATTTTGTACTATTCTGAATTCTGTTCTATTTTGAATTAATTCTATTCTGAATTCTATTCTATTCTGAATTAAATTGTATTATGAATATAATTCTTTTCTGAATTTTATTCTATTCTGAATTTTATTGAATTCTATTCTGAATTCTATTCTTTTCTGAATTCTATTAAATGCTTCATTCTATTTTATTCTATTCTTAAATCTATTCTGTTCTGAATTGTAAGCGTTTCTCAATTTTATTCTTTTATGAATTTTATGCTATTCTGAAATCTACTCTATTGTTAACTCTATTCTATTCTGAATTTTATTCCTTTCTGAATTTTATTCTATTTTCTATTCTATTCTGAAATTTATTCTATTCTGAATTCAATACTATTCTGAATTTATTCTATTCTATTCTGAATTGTATTAAATGCTGAATTCTATTCTATTCTGAAATCTATTCTTTTCTGAATTTTATTCTATTCTCTATTCTATTCTGAAATTTATTCTATTCTGAATTCAATACTATTCTGAATTTATTCTATTCTATTCTGAATTGTATTAAATGCTGAATTCTATTCTATTCTATTCTCAATTTCGTACTATTCTGAATTCTGTTCTATTTTGAATTAAATTGTATTATGAATATAATTCTTTTCTGAATTTTATTCTATTCTCAATTTTATTCTATTCTGTTCTGAATTTTGTTCTGTTTTGAATTTTATGCTATTCTTCTGAATTTTATACTATTCTCAATTCCATTTTATTTTGAATTTTATTCTATTCTGAGTTTTATTCTATTCTATTCTGAATTTTGTACTATTCTGAATTCTGTTCTATTTTGAATTGAATTGTATTCTGAATTCTATTCTATTCTGAATTAAATTGTATTATGAATATAATGCTTTTCTTAATTTTATTCTATTCTGAATTTTTTTCAATTCTATTCTGAATTCAATACTATCATGAATTTATTCTATTCTGTTCTGAATTTTATTCTATTCTGAATTTGATTCTATTCTATTCCCTAATTTTATTCTGTTTTGAATTTTATGCTATTCTATTCAGAATTTTATACTATTCTCAATTCTGTTCTATTTTGAATTTAATTCTATTCTGAATTTTATTCTATTCTATTCCCTAATTTTATTCTTTTTTTAATTTTATGCTATTCTATTCTGAATTTTGTACTATTCTGAATTCTGTTCTATTTTGGATTTAATTCTATTCTGAATTCTGTTCTATTCTGAATTAAATTGTATTGTGAATCTAATTCTTTTCTGAATTTTATTCTATTCTGTATTTTATTCTATTCTATTCCCTAATTTTATTCTGTTTTTAATTTTATGCTATTCTTCTGAATTTTATACTATTCTCAATTCCATTTTATTTTGAATTTAATTCTATTCTGAATTCTATGCTATTCTAAAATTAAATTGTATTATGAATCTAATTCTTTTCTGAATTTTATTCTATTCTGAATTTTATTCAATTCTATTCTGAATTCTATTCTATTCTGAATTCTATTAAATGCTGAATTCTATTCTATTCTGAAATCTTTTCTGTTGTGAATTGTAAGCATTTCTGAATTTTGTTCTATTATGAATTTTATTCCTTTCTGAATTTTTTTCTATTCTCTATTCTTTTCTGAAATTTATTCTACTCTGAATTCAATACTATTCTGAATTTATTCTATTCTATTCTGAATTTTGTACTATTCTGAATTCTGTTCTATTTTGAATTAAATTGTATTATGAATATAATTCTTTTCTGAATTTTATTCTATTCTCAATTTTATTCTATTCTATTCTGAATTTTGTTCTGTTTTGAATTTTATGCTATTCTTCTGAATTTTATACTATTCTCAATTCCATTTTATTTTGAATTTTATTCTATTCTGAATTTTATTCTATTCTATTCTGAATTTTGTACTATTCTGAATTCTCTTCTATTTTCAATTAAATTGTATTATGAATATGATTCTTTTCTGAATTTTATTCTATTCTCAATTTTATTCTATTCTATTCTGAATTTTGTTCTGTTTTGAATTTTATGCTATTCTTCTGAATTTTATACTATTCTCAATTCCATTTTATTTTGAATTTTATTCTATTCTGAGTTTTATTCTATTCTATTCTGAATTTTGTACTATTCTGAATTCTGTTCTATTTTGAATTGAATTGTATTCTGAATTCTATTCTATTCTGAATTGAATTGTATTATGAATATAATTTTTTTCTGAATTTTTTCTATTCTGAATTTTATTCAATTCTATTCTGAATTCAATACTATCATGAATTTATTCTATTCTGTGCTGAATTTGATTCTATTCTGAATTTGATTCTATTCTATTCCCTAATTTTATTCTGTTTTGAATTTTATGCTATTCTATTCAGAATTTTATACTATTCTCAATTCTGTTCTATTCTAAATTTAATTCTATTCTGAATTTTATTCTATTCTATTCCCTAATTTTATTCTGTTTTTAATTTTATGCTATTCCTCTGAATTTTATACTATTCTCAATTCCATTTTATTTTGAATTTTATTCTATTCTGAATTCTATGCTATTCTGAATTAAATTGTATTATGAATCTAATTCTTTTCTGAATTTTATTCTATTCTGAATTTTATTCTATTCTATTCCCTAATTTTATTCTGTTTTTAATTTTATGCTATTCTTCTGAATTTTATACTATTCTCAATTCCATTTTATTTTGAATTTAATTCTATTCTGAATTCTATGCTGTTCTAAAATTAAATTGTATTTTGAATCTAATTCTTTTCTGAATTTTATTCTATTCTGAATTTTATTCAATTCTATTCTGAATTCTATTCTATTCTGAATTCTATTAAATGCTGAATTCTATTCTATTCTGAAATCTTTTCTGTTGTGAATTGTAAGCATTTCTGAATTTTGTTCTATTATGAATTTTATTCCTTTCTGAATTTTTTTCTATTCTCTATTCTTTTCTGAAATTTATTCTACTCTGAATTCAATACTATTCTGAATTTATTCTATTCTATTCTGAATTTTGTACTATTCTGAATTCTGTTCTATTTTGAATTAAATTGTATTATGAATATAATTCTTTTCTGAATTTTATTCTATTCTGAATTTTATTCTATTCTATTCTGAATTTTGTTCTGTTTTGAATTTTATGCTATTCTTCTGAATTTTATACTATTCTCAATTCCCTTTTATTTTGAATTTTATTCTATTCTGAGTTTTATTCTATTCTATTCTGAATTTTGTACTATTCTGAATTCTCTTCTATTTTCAATTAAATTGTATTATGAATATGATTCTTTTCTGAATTTTATTCTATTCTCAATTTTATTCTATTCTATTCTGAATTTTGTTCTGTTTTGAATTTTATGCTATTCTTCTGAATTTTATACTATTCTCAATTCCATTTTATTTTGAATTTTATTCTATTCTGAGTTTTATTCTATTCTATTCTGAATTTTGTACTATTCTGAATTCTGTTCTATTCAGAATTTTATACTATTCTCAATTCTGTTCTATTTTGAATTTAATTCTATTCTGAATTTTATTCGATTCTATTCCCTAATTTTATTCTATTTTGAATTTTATGCTATTCTATTCTGAATTTTGTACTATTCTGAATTCTGTTCTATTTTGAATTAATTCTATTCTGAATTCTATTCTATTCTGAATTAAATTGTATTATGAATATAATTCTTTTCTGAATTTTATTCTATTCTGAATTTTATTGAATTCTATTCTGAATTCTATTCTTTTCTGAATTCTATTAAATGCTTCATTCTATTTTATTCTATTCTTAAATCTATTCTGTTCTGAATTGTAAGCGTTTCTCAATTTTATTCTTTTATGAATTTTATGCTATTCTGAAATCTACTCTATTGTTAACTCTATTCTATTCTGAATTTTATTCCTTTCTGAATTTTATTCTATTTTCTATTCTATTCTGAAATTTATTCTATTCTTAATTCAATACTATTCTGAATTTATTCTATTCTATTCTCAATTTCGTACTATTCTGAATTCTGTTCTATTTTGAATTAAATTGTATTATGAATATAATTCTGTTCTGAATTTTATTCTATTCTCAATTTTATTCTATTCTGTTCTGAATTTTGTTCTGTTTTGAATTTTATGCTATTCTTCTGAATTTTATACTATTCTCAATTCCATTTTATTTTGAATTTTATTCTATTCTGAGTTTTATTCTATTCTATTCTGAATTTTGTACTATTCTGAATTCTGTTCTATTTTGAATTGAATTGTATTCTGAATTCTATTCTATTCTGAATTAAATTGTATTATGAATATAATGCTTTTCTTAATTTTATTCTATTCTGAATTTTTTTCAATTCTATTCTGAATTCAATACTATCATGAATTTCTTCTATTCTGTTCTGAATTTTATTCTATTCTGAATTTGATTCTATTCTATTCCCTAATTTTATTCTGTTTTGAATTTTATGCTATTCTATTCAGAATTTTATACTATTCTCAATTCTGTTCTATTTTGAATTTAATTCTATTCTGAATTTTATTCTATTCTATTCCCTAATTTTATTCTTTTTTTAATTTTATGCTATTCTATTCTGAATTTTGTACTATTCTGAATTCTGTTCTATTTTGGATTTAATTCTATTCTGAATTCTGTTCTATTCTGAATTAAATTGTATTATGAATCTAATTCTTTTCTGAATTTTATTCTATTCTGTATTTTATTCTATTCTATTCCCTAATTTTATTCTGTTTTTAATTTTATGCTATTCTTCTGAATTTTATACTATTCTCAATTCCATTTTATTTTGAATTTAATTCTATTCTGAATTCTATGCTATTCTAAAATTAAATTGTATTATGAATCTAATTCTTTTCTGAATTTTATTCTATTCTGAATTTTATTCAATTCTATTCTGAATTCTATTCTATTCTGAATTCTATTAAATGCTGAATTCTATTCTATTCTGAAATCTTTTCTGTTGTGAATTGTAAGCATTTCTGAATTTTGTTCTATTATGAATTTTATTCCTTTCTGAATTTTTTTCTATTCTCTATTCTATTCTGAAATTTATTCTACTCTGAATTCAATACTATTCTGAATTTATTCTATTCTATTCTGAATTTTGTACTATTCTGAATTCTGTTCTATTTTGAATTAAATTGTATTATGAATATAATTCTTTTCTGAATTTTATTCTATTCTCAATTTTATTCTATTCTGTTCTGAATTTTGTTCTGTTTTGAATTTTATGCTATTCTTCTGAATTTTATACTATTCTCAATTCCATTTTATTTTGAATTTTATTCTATTCTGAGTTTTATTCTATTCTATTCTGAATTTTGTACTATTCTGAATTCTGTTCTATTTTGAATTGAATTGTATTCTGAATTCTATTCTATTCTGAATTAAATTGTATTATGAATATAATGCTTTTCTTAATTTTATTCTATTCTGAATTTTTTTCAATTCTATTCTGAATTCAATACTATCATGAATTTCTTCTATTCTGTTCTGAATTTTATTCTATTCTGAATTTGATTCTATTCTATTCCCTAATTTTATTCTGTTTTGAATTTTATGCTATTCTATTCAGAATTTTATACTATTCTCAATTCTGTTCTATTTTGAATTTAATTCTATTCTGAATTTTATTCTATTCTATTCCCTAATTTTATTCTTTTTTTAATTTTATGCTATTCTATTCTGAATTTTGTACTATTCTGAATTCTGTTCTATTTTGGATTTAATTCTATTCTGAATTCTGTTCTATTCTGAATTAAATTGTATTGTGAATCTAATTCTTTTCTGAATTTTATTCTATTCTGTATTTTATTCTATTCTATTCCCTAATTTTATTCTGTTTTTAATTTTATGCTATTCTTCTGAATTTTATACTATTCTCAATTCCATTTTATTTTGAATTTAATTCTATTCTGAATTCTATGCTATTCTAAAATTAAATTGTATTATGAATCTAATTCTTTTCTGAATTTTATTCTATTCTGAATTTTATTCAATTCTATTCTGAATTCTATTCTATTCTGAATTCTATTAAATGCTGAATTCTATTCTATTCTGAAATCTTTTCTGTTGTGAATTGTAAGCATTTCTGAATTTTGTTCTATTATGAATTTTATTCCTTTCTGAATTTTTTTCTATTCTCTATTCTTTTCTGAAATTTATTCTACTCTGAATTCAATACTATTCTGAATTTATTCTATTCTATTCTGAATTTTGTACTATTCTGAATTCTGTTCTATTTTGAATTAAATTGTATTATGAATATAATTCTTTTCTGAATTTTATTCTATTCTGAATTTTATTGAATTCTATTCTGAATTCTATTCTTTTCTGAATTCTATTAAATGCTTCATTCTATTTTATTCTATTCTTAAATCTATTCTGTTCTGAATTGTAAGCGTTTCTCAATTTTATTCTTTTATGAATTTTATGCTATTCTGAAATCTACTCTATTGTTAACTCTATTCTATTCTGAATTTTATTCCTTTCTGAATTTTATTCTATTTTCTATTCTATTCTGAAATTTATTCTATTCTAAATTCAATACTATTCTGAATTTATTCTATTCTATTCTGAATTGTATTAAATGCTGAATTCTATTCTTTTCTGAAATCTATTCTTTTCTGAATTTTATTCTATTCTCTATTCTATTCTAGTCTGAAATTTATTCTATTCTGAATTCAATACTATTCTGAATTTATTCTATTCTATTCTCAATTTCGTACTATTCTGAATTCTGTTCTATTTTGAATTAAATTGTATTATGAATATAATTCTTTTCTGAATTTTATTCTATTCTCAATTTTATTCTATTCTATTCTGAATTTTGTTCTGTTTTGAATTTTATGCTATTCTTCTGAATTTTATACTATTCTCAATTCCATTTTATTTTGAATTTATTCTATTCTGAATTTTATTCTATTCTATTCTGAATTTTGTACTATTCTGAATTCTCTTCTATTTTCAATTAAATTGTATTATGAATATGATTCTTTTCTGAATTTTATTCTATTCTCAATTTTATTCTATTCTATTCTGAATTTTGTTCTGTTTTGAATTTTATGCTATTCTTCTGAATTTTATACTATTCTCAATTCCATTTTATTTTGAATTTTATTCTATTCTGAGTTTTATTCTATTCTATTCTGAATTTTGTACTATTCTGAATTCTGTTCTATTTTGAATTGAATTGTATTCTGAATTCTATTCTATTCTGAATTGAATTGTATTATGAATATAATTCTTTTCTGAATTTTTTCTATTCTGAATTTTATTCAATTCTATTCTGAATTCAATACTATCATGAATTTATTCTATTCTGTTCTGAATTTGATTCTATTCTGAATTTGATTCTATTCTATTCCCTAATTTTATTCTGTTTTGAATTTTAGGCTATTCTATTCAGAATTTTATACTATTCTCAATTCTGTTCTATTCTAAATTTAATTCTATTCTGAATTTTATTCTATTCTATTCTTTAATTTTATTCTGTTTTTAATTTTATGTTATTCTATTCAGAATTTATACTATTCTCAATTCTATTCTATTTTGAATTTAATTCTATTCTGAATTTTATACTATTCTGAATTCTATTCTAACTCCATTCTATTCTGAATTCTATGCTATTCTATTTTGAATTTAATTCAATTCTGAATTCTATTCTATTCTAAATTAAATTCTATTCTATATTCAATTCTTTTCTGAATTTTATTCTCTTCTCTTCTGAATTCTCTTCTGTTCTGTATTCTAAGCTTTTCTGAATTTTATTCAATCATGAATTTTATTCTATTCTGAATTCTGTTCTATTTTGAATTGAATTCTATTCCACTCTGAATTAAATTGTATTATGAATATAATTCTTTTCTGAATTTTGTTCTGTTTTGAATTTTATGCTGTTCTTCTGAATTTTATACTATTCTCAATTCCATTTTATTTTGAATTTTATTCTATTCTGAATTTTATTCTATTCTGTTCTGAATTTTGTACTATTCTGAATTCTGTTCTATTTTGAATTGAATTCTATTCTGAATTCTATTAAATGCTGAATTCTATTCTTTTCTGAAATCTGTTCTGTTCTGAATTGTCAGCGTTTCTGAGTTTTATTCTATTATGAATTTTATTCTATTCTGAAATCTACTCTATTGTTAACTCTACTCTATTCTGAATTTTATTCCTTTCTGAATTTTATTCTATTCTCTATTCTATTCTATTCTGAAATTTATTCTATTCTGAATTCAATACTATTCTGAATTTACTCTATTCTATTCTGAATGTGATTCTATTCTGAATTTTATTCTCTTTTCTTCTGAATTCTGTTCTGTTCTGTATTATAAGCTTTTCTAAATTTTATTCAATTATGAATTTTATTCTATTCTGAATTTTATTCTATTCTGTTCTGAATTTTGTACTATTCTGAATTCTGTTCTATTTTGAATTGAATTCTATTCTGAATTCTATTAAATGCTGAATTCTATTCTTTTCTGAAATCTGTTCTGTTCTGAATTGTCAGCGTTTCTGAGTTTTATTCTATTATGAATTTTATTCTATTCTGAAATCTACTCTATTGTTAACTCTATTCTATTCTGAATTTTATTCCTTTCTGAATTTTATTCTATTCTCTATTCTATTCTATTCTGAATTTTATTCTCTTCTCTTCTGAATTCTTTTCTGTTCTGTATTATAAGCTTTTCTGAATTTTATTCAATTATGAATTTTATTCTATTATGAATTTTATTCTATTCTGAATTTTGTTCTGTTTTGAATTTTATGCTGTTCTTCTGAATTTTATACTATTCTAAATTCCATTTTATTTTGAAGTTTATTCTATTCTGAATTTTATTCTATTCTGAAATCTACTCTATTGTTAAATCTATTCTATTCTGAATTTTATTCCTTTCTGAATTTTATTCTATTCTCTATTCTATTCTATTCTGTTCTGAATTTTGTTCTGTTTTGAATTTTATGCTATTCTTCTGAATTTTATACTATTCTCAATTCCATTTTATTTTGAATTTTATTCTATTCTGAGTTTTATTCTATTCTATTCTGAATTTTGTACTATTCTGAATTCTGTTCTATTTTGAATTGAATTGTATTCTGAATTCTATTCTATTCTGAATTAAATTGTATTATGAATATAATGCTTTTCTTAATTTTATTCTATTCTGAATTTTTTTCAATTCTATTCTGAATTCAATACTATCATGAATTTCTTCTATTCTGTTCTGAATTTTATTCTATTCTGAATTTGATTCTATTCTATTCCCTAATTTTATTCTGTTTTGAATTTTATGCTATTCTATTCAGAATTTTATACTATTCTCAATTCTGTTCTATTTTGAATTTAATTCTATTCTGAATTTTATTCTATTCTATTCCCTAATTTTATTCTTTTTTTAATTTTATGCTATTCTATTCTGAATTTTGTACTATTCTGAATTCTGTTCTATTTTGGATTTAATTCTATTCTGAATTCTGTTCTATTCTGAATTAAATTGTATTATGAATCTAATTCTTTTCTGAATTTTATTCTATTCTGTATTTTATTCTATTCTATTCCCTAATTTTATTCTGTTTTTAATTTTATGCTATTCTTCTGAATTTTATACTATTCTCAATTCCATTTTATTTTGAATTTAATTCTATTCTGAATTCTATGCTATTCTAAAATTAAATTGTATTATGAATCTAATTCTTTTCTGAATTTTATTCTGTTCTGAATTTTATTCAATTCTATTCTGAATTCTATTCTATTCTGAATTCTATTAAATGCTGAATTCTATTCTATTCTGAAATCTTTTCTGTTGTGAATTGTAAGCATTTCTGAATTTTGTTCTATTATGAATTTTATTCCTTTCTGAATTTTTTTCTATTCTCTATTCTATTCTGAAATTTATTCTACTCTGAATTCAATACTATTCTGAATTTATTCTATTCTATTCTGAATTTTGTACTATTCTGAATTCTGTTCTATTTTGAATTAAATTGTATTATGAATATAATTCTTTTCTGAATTTTATTCTATTCTGAATTTTATTGAATTCTATTCTGAATTCTATTCTTTTCTGAATTCTATTAAATGCTTCATTCTATTTTATTCTATTCTTAAATCTATTCTGTTCTGAATTGTAAGCGTTTCTCAATTTTATTCTTTTATGAATTTTATGCTATTCTGAAATCTACTCTATTGTTAACTCTATTCTATTCTGAATTTTATTCCTTTCTGAATTTTATTCTATTTTCTATTCTATTCTGAAATTTATTCTATTCTGAATTCAATACTATTCTGAATTTATTCTATTCTATTCTGAATTGTATTAAATGCTGAATTCTATTCTTTTCTGAAATCTATTCTTTTCTGAATTTTATTCTATTCTCTATTCTATTCCAGTCTGAAATTTATTCTATTCTGAATTCAATACTATTCTGAATTTATTCTATTCTATTCTCAATTTCGTACTATTCTGAATTCTGTTCTATTTTGAATTAAATTGTATTATGAATATAATTCTTTTCTGAATTTTATTCTATTCTCAATTTTATTCTATTCTATTCTGAATTTTGTTCTGTTTTGAATTTTATGCTATTCTTCTGAATTTTATACTATTCTCAATTCCATTTTATTTTGAATTTATTCTATTCTGAATTTTATTCTATTCTATTCTGAATTTTGTACTATTCTGAATTCTCTTCTATTTTCAATTAAATTGTATTATGAATATGATTCTTTTCTGAATTTTATTCTATTCTCAATTTTATTCTATTCTATTCTGAATTTTGTTCTGTTTTGAATTTTATGCTATTCTTCTGAAATTTATACTATTCTCAATTCCATTTTATTTTGAATTTTATTCTATTCTGAGTTTTATTCTATTCTATTCTGAATTTTGTACTATTCTGAATTCTGTTCTATTTTGAATTGAATTGTATTCTGAATTCTATTCTATTCTGAATTGAATTGTATTATGAATATAATTCTTTTCTGAATTTTTTCTATTCTGAATTTTATTCAATTCTATTCTGAATTCAATACTATCATGAATTTATTCTATTCTGTTCTGAATTTGATTCTATTCTGAATTTGATTCTATTCTATTCCCTAATTTTATTCTGTTTTGAATTTTATGCTATTCTATTCAGAATTTATACTATTCTCAATTCTATTCTATTTTGAATTTAATTCTATTCTGAATTTTATACTATTCTGAATTCTATTCTAACTCCATTCTATTCTGAATTCTATGCTATTCTATTTTGAATTTAATTCAATTCTGAATTCTATTCTATTCTAAATTAAATTCTATTCTATATTCAATTCTTTTCTGAATTTTATTCTCTTGTCTTCTGAATTCTCTTCTGTTCTGTATTCTAAGCTTTTCTGAATTTTATTCAATCATGAATTTTATTCTATTCTGAATTCTGTTCTATTTTGAATTGAATTCTATTCTGAATTCTGTTCTATTCTGAATTAAATTGTAATATGAATATAATTCTTTTCTGAATTCTATTCTATTCTGAATTCTATTAAATGCTGAATTCTATTCTGTTCTGAATTGTAAGCGTTTCTGAATTTTATTCTATTTTGAATTTTATTCTATTCTGAATTTTATTCTATTCTGAAATCTACCCTATTGTTAACTCTATTCTATTCTGAATTTTATTCCTTTCTGAATTTTATTACATTCTCTATTCTATTCTATTCTGAAATTTATTCTATTCTGAATTCAATACTATCATGAATTTATTCTATTCTGTTCTGAATTTGATTTTATTCTGAATTCTATTCTATTCTATTCCCTAATTTTATTCTGTTTTGAATTTTATGCTATTCTATTCAGAATTTTATACTATTCTCAATTCTGTTCTATTTTGAATTTAATTCTATTCTGAATTTTATTCTATTCTATTCCCTAATTTTATTCTGTTTTTAATTTTCTGCTATTCTATTCTGAATTTTGTACTATTCTGAATTCTGTTCTATTTTGAATTTAATTCTATTCTGAATTCTATTCTATTCTGAATTAAATTGTATAATGAATATAATTCTTTTCTGAATTTTATTCTATTCTATATTTTATTCAATTCTATTCTGAATTCTCTTCTATTCTGAATTCTATTAAATGCTGAATTCTTTTCTATTCTGAAATCTATTCTATTCTGAATGTGATTCTATTCTGAATTTTATTCTCTTCTCTTCTGAATTCTTTTCTGTTCTGTATTATAAGCTTTTCTGAATTTTATTCAATTATGAATTTTATTCTATTCTGAATTTTATTCTATTCTATTCTCAATTTTGTACTATTCTGAATTCTGTTCTATTTTGAATTTAATTCTATTCTGAATTCTGTTCTATTATGAATTAAATTGTATTATGAATATAATTCTTTTCTGAATTCTATTCTGTTCTGAATTCTATTAAATGCTGAATTCTATTCTTTTCTGAAATCTATTCTGTTCTGAATTGTAAGCGTTTCTGAATTTTATTCTATTTTGAATTTTATTCTATTCTGAATTTTATTCTATTCTGAAATCTGCCCTATTGTTAACTCTATTCTATTCTGAATTTTATTCCTTTCTGAATTTTATTCCATTCTCTATTCTATTCTATTCTGAAATTTATTCTATTCTGAATTCTATTCTATTCTGAATTAAATTGTATTATGAATATAATTCTTTTCTGAATTTTATTCTATTCTGAATTTTATTCAATTCAATTCTGAATTCTATTCTATTCTGAATTCTATTAAATGCTGAATTCTATTCTATTCTGAAATCTATTCTGTTGTGAATTGTAAGCATTTCTGAATTTTATTCTATTCTGAATTTTATTCCTTTCTGAATTTTATTCTATTCTCTATTCTATTCTATTCTGAAATTTATTCTATTCTGAATTCAATACTATTATGAATTTATTCTATTCTATTCTGAATTTGATTCTATTCTGAATTTGATTCTGTTCTATTCCCTAATTTTATTCTGTTTTGAATTTTATGCTGTTCTATTCAGAATTTTATAAAATTCTCAATTCTATTCTATTTTGAATTTAATTCTATTCTGAATTTTATACTATTCTCAATTCTATTCTAATTCTATTTTATTCTGAATTCTAATCTATTCTATTTTGAATTTAATTCAATTCTGAATTCTATTCTATTCTAAATTAAATTCTATTCTAAATTAAATTCTATTATATATTCAATTCTTTTCTGAATTTTATTCTCTTGTCTTCTGAATTCTCTTCTGTTCTGTATTCTAAACTTTTCTGAATTTTATTCAATTATGAATTTTATTCTATTCTGAATTATGTTCTATTTTGAATTAAATTGTATTATGAATATAATTCTTTTCTGAATTTTATTCTATTCTCAATTTTATTCAATTCTATTCTGAATTTTGTTCTGTTTTGAATTTTATGCTATTCTTCTGAATTTTATACTATTCTCAATTCCATTTTATTTTGAATTTTATTCTATTCTGAATTTTGTACTATTCTGAATTCTGTTCTATTTTGAATTGAATTGTATTCTGAATTCTATTCTATTTTGAATTAAATTGTATTATGAATATAATTCTTTTCTGAATTTTATTCTATTCTTAATTTTATTCAATTCAATTCTGAATTCTATTCTATTCTGAATTCTATTAAATGCTGGATTCTATTCTATTCTGAAATCTATTCTGTTCTGAATGGTAAGCGTTTCTGAATTTTATTCTAGTATGAATTTTATTCTGTTCTGAAATCTACTCCATTGTTAACTCTATTCTATTCTGAATTTTATTCCATTCTCTATTCTATTCTATTCTGAAATTTATTCTATTCTGAATTCAATACTATCATGAATTTATTCTATTCTGTTCTGAATTTGATTCTATTCTGAATTTCATTCTATTCTGAATTTTATTCTACTCTCTATTCTATTCTGAAATTTATTCTATTCTGAATTCAATACTATTCTAAATTTATTCTATTCTATTCTGAATTTGATTTTATTCTGAATTTTATTCAATTCTATTCCCTAATTTTATTCTCTTTTTCATTTTATGCTATTCTATTCTGAATTTTGTACTATTCTGAATTCTGTTCTATTTTGAATTTAATTCTATTCTGAATTCTATTCTATTCTGAATTAAATTGTATTATGAATATAATTCTTTTCTGAATTTTATTCTGTTCTGAATTTTATTCCTTTCTGAATTTTATTCTATTTTCTATTCTATTCTGAAATTTATTTTATTCTGAATTCAATACCATTATGAATTTATTCTATTCAATTCTGAATTTGATTCTATTCTGAATTTTATTCGATTCTGTTCCCTAATTTTATTCTGTTTTGAATTTTATGCTATTCTATTCAGAATTTTATACTATTCTCAATTCTATTCTATTTTGAATTTAATTCTATTCTGAATTTTATTCTATTCTATTCTAAATTAAATTCTATTCTGAATTCAATTCTTTTCTGAATTTTATTCTAATCTGAATTTTATTCTCTTCAATTCTGAATTCTGTTCTGTATTCTAAGCTTTTCTGAATTTTATTCAATTATGAATTTTATTCTATTATGAATTTTATTCTATTCTATTCTGAATTTTGCTCTGTTTTGAATTTTATGCTATTCTTCTGAATTTTATACTATTCTCAATTCCATTTTATTTTGAATTTTATTCTATTCTGAATTTTATTCTATTCTGAATTTTATTCTATTCTATTCTCAATTTTGTACTATTCTGAATTCTGTTCTATTTTGAATTTAATTCTATTCTGAATTAAATTGTATTATGAATATAATTCTTTTCTGAATTTTATTCTATTCTGAATTTTTTCAATTCTATTCTGAATTCTATTCTATTCTGAATTCTATTAAATGCTGAATTCTATTCTATTCTGAAATCTATTCTTTTCTGAATTGTAAGCGTTTCTGAATTTTATTCTATTCTGAAATCTACTCCATTGTTAACTCTATTCTATTCTGAATTTTATTCCTTTCTGAATTTTATTCTATTCTCAATTCTATTCTATTCTGAAATTTATTCTATTCTGAATTCAATACTATTCTGAATTTATTCTATTCTATTCTGAATTTGATTCTATTCTGAATTTGATTCTGTTCTATTCCCTAATTTTATTCTGTTTTGAATTTTATGCTATTTTATTCAGAATTTTGTTCTGTTTTGAATTTTATGCTATTCTTCTGAATTTTATACTATTCTCAATTCCATTTTATTTTGAATTTTATTCTCTTATGAATTTTATTCTCTTCTGTTCTGAATTTTGTACTATTCTGAATTCTGTTTTATTTTGAATTAAATTGTATTATGAATATAATTCTTTTCTGAATTTTATTCTGTTCTGAATTTTTTCAATTCTATTCTGAATTCTATTCTATTCTGAATTCTATTCTATTCTGAATTCTATTAAATGCTGAATTCTATTTTTTCTGAAATCTACCCTATTGTTAACTCTATTCTATTCTGAATTTTATTCCTTTCTGAATTTTATTCCATTCTCTATTCTATTCTATTCTGAAATTTATTCTATTCTGAATTCAATACTATCATGAATTTATTCTATTCTGTTCTGAATTTGATTTTATTCTGAATTTGATTCTATTCTATTCCCTAATTTTATTGTGTTTTGAATTTTATGCTATTCTATTCAGAATTTTATACTATTCTCAATTCTGTTCTATTTTGAATTTAATTCTATTCTGAATTTTATTCGATTCTATTCTCTAATTTTATTCTATTTTGAATTTTATGCTATTCTGTTCTGAATTTTGTACTATTCTGAATTCTGTTCTATTTTGAATTAATTCTATTCTGAATTCTATTCTATTCTGAATTAAATTGTATTATGAATATAATTCTTTTCTGAATTTTATTCTATTCTGAATTTTATTGAATTCTATTCTGAATTCTATTCTTTTCTGAATTCTATTAAATGCTTCATTCTATTTTATTCTATTCTTAAATCTATTCTGTTCTGAATTGTAAGCGTTTCTCAATTTTATTCTTTTATGAATTTTATGCTATTCTGAAATCTACTCTATTGTTAACTCTATTCTATTCTGAATTTTATTCCTTTCTGAATTTTATTCTATTTTCTATTCTATTCTGAAATTTATTCTATTCTGAATTCAATACTATTCTGAATTTATTCTATTCTATTCTGAATTGTATTAAATGCTGAATTCTATTCTATTCTGAAATCTATTCTTTTCTGAATTTTATTCTATTCTCTATTCTATTCTGAAATTTATTCTATTCTGAATTCAATACTATTCTGAATTTATTCTATTCTATTCTGAATTGTATTAAATGCTGAATTCTATTCTATTCTATTCTCAATTTCGTACTATTCTGAATTCTGTTCTATTTTGAATTAAATTGTATTATGAATATAATTCTTTTCTGAATTTTATTCTATTCTCAATTTTATTCTATTCTGTTCTGAATTTTGTTCTGTTTTGAATTTTATGCTATTCTTCTGAATTTTATACTATTCTCAATTCCATTTTATTTTGAATTTTATTCTATTCTGAGTTTTATTCTATTCTATTCTGAATTTTGTACTATTCTGAATTCTGTTCTATTTTGAATTGAATTGTATTCTGAATTCTATTCTATTCTGAATTAAATTGTATTATGAATATAATGCTTTTCTTAATTTTATTCTATTCTGAATTTTTTTCAATTCTATTCTGAATTCAATACTATCATGAATTTATTCTATTCTGTTCTGAATTTTATTCTATTCTGAATTTGATTCTATTCTATTCCCTAATTTTATTCTGTTTTGAATTTTATGCTATTCTATTCAGAATTTTATACTATTCTCAATTCTGTTCTATTTTGAATTTAATTCTATTCTGAATTTTATTCTATTCTATTCCCTAATTTTATTCTTTTTTTAATTTTATGCTATTCTATTCTGAATTTTGTACTATTCTGAATTCTGTTCTATTTTGGATTTAATTCTATTCTGAATTCTGTTCTATTCTGAATTAAATTGTATTGTGAATCTAATTCTTTTCTGAATTTTATTCTATTCTGTATTTTATTCTATTCTATTCCCTAATTTTATTCTGTTTTTAATTTTATGCTATTCTTCTGAATTTTATACTATTCTCAATTCCATTTTATTTTGAATTTAATTCTATTCTGAATTCTATGCTATTCTAAAATTAAATTGTATTATGAATCTAATTCTTTTCTGAATTTTATTCTATTCTGAATTTTATTCAATTCTATTCTGAATTCTATTCTATTCTGAATTCTATTAAATGCTGAATTCTATTCTATTCTGAAATCTTTTCTGTTGTGAATTGTAAGCATTTCTGAATTTTGTTCTATTATGAATTTTATTCCTTTCTGAATTTTTTTCTATTCTCTATTCTTTTCTGAAATTTATTCTACTCTGAATTCAATACTATTCTGAATTTATTCTATTCTATTCTGAATTTTGTACTATTCTGAATTCTGTTCTATTTTGAATTAAATTGTATTATGAATATAATTCTTTTCTGAATTTTATTCTATTCTCAATTTTATTCTATTCTATTCTGAATTTTGTTCTGTTTTGAATTTTATGCTATTCTTCTGAATTTTATACTATTCTCAATTCCATTTTATTTTGAATTTTATTCTATTCTGAATTTTATTCTATTCTATTCTGAATTTTGTACTATTCTGAATTCTCTTCTATTTTCAATTAAATTGTATTATGAATATGATTCTTTTCTGAATTTTATTCTATTCTCAATTTTATTCTATTCTATTCTGAATTTTGTTCTGTTTTGAATTTTATGCTATTCTTCTGAATTTTATACTATTCTCAATTCCATTTTATTTTGAATTTTATTCTATTCTGAGTTTTATTCTATTCTATTCTGAATTTTGTACTATTCTGAATTCTGTTCTATTTTGAATTGAATTGTATTCTGAATTCTATTCTATTCTGAATTGAATTGTATTATGAATATAATTTTTTTCTGAATTTTTTCTATTCTGAATTTTATTCAATTCTATTCTGAATTCAATACTATCATGAATTTATTCTATTCTGTGCTGAATTTGATTCTATTCTGAATTTGATTCTATTCTATTCCCTAATTTTATTCTGTTTTGAATTTTATGCTATTCTATTCAGAATTTTATACTATTCTCAATTCTGTTCTATTCTAAATTTAATTCTATTCTGAATTTTATTCTATTCTATTCCCTAATTTTATTCTGTTTTTAATTTTATGCTATTCCTCTGAATTTTATACTATTCTCAATTCCATTTTATTTTGAATTTTATTCTATTCTGAATTCTATGCTATTCTGAATTAAATTGTATTATGAATCTAATTCTTTTCTGAATTTTATTCTATTCTGAATTTTATTCTATTCTATTCCCTAATTTTATTCTGTTTTTAATTTTATGCTATTCTTCTGAATTTTATACTATTCTCAATTCCATTTTATTTTGAATTTAATTCTATTCTGAATTCTATGCTGTTCTAAAATTAAATTGTATTTTGAATCTAATTCTTTTCTGAATTTTATTCTATTCTGAATTTTATTCAATTCTATTCTGAATTCTATTCTATTCTGAATTCTATTAAATGCTGAATTCTATTCTATTCTGAAATCTTTTCTGTTGTGAATTGTAAGCATTTCTGAATTTTGTTCTATTATGAATTTTATTCCTTTCTGAATTTTTTTCTATTCTCTATTCTTTTCTGAAATTTATTCTACTCTGAATTCAATACTATTCTGAATTTATTCTATTCTATTCTGAATTTTGTACTATTCTGAATTCTGTTCTATTTTGAATTAAATTGTATTATGAATATAATTCTTTTCTGAATTTTATTCTATTCTGAATTTTATTCTATTCTATTCTGAATTTTGTTCTGTTTTGAATTTTATGCTATTCTTCTGAATTTTATACTATTCTCAATTCCCTTTTATTTTGAATTTTATTCTATTCTGAGTTTTATTCTATTCTATTCTGAATTTTGTACTATTCTGAATTCTCTTCTATTTTCAATTAAATTGTATTATGAATATGATTCTTTTCTGAATTTTATTCTATTCTCAATTTTATTCTATTCTATTCTGAATTTTGTTCTGTTTTGAATTTTATGCTATTCTTCTGAATTTTATACTATTCTCAATTCCATTTTATTTTGAATTTTATTCTATTCTGAGTTTTATTCTATTCTATTCTGAATTTTGTACTATTCTGAATTCTGTTCTATTCAGAATTTTATACTATTCTCAATTCTGTTCTATTTTGAATTTAATTCTATTCTGAATTTTATTCGATTCTATTCCCTAATTTTATTCTATTTTGAATTTTATGCTATTCTATTCTGAATTTTGTACTATTCTGAATTCTGTTCTATTTTGAATTAATTCTATTCTGAATTCTATTCTATTCTGAATTAAATTGTATTATGAATATAATTCTTTTCTGAATTTTATTCTATTCTGAATTTTATTGAATTCTATTCTGAATTCTATTCTTTTCTGAATTCTATTAAATGCTTCATTCTATTTTATTCTATTCTTAAATCTATTCTGTTCTGAATTGTAAGCGTTTCTCAATTTTATTCTTTTATGAATTTTATGCTATTCTGAAATCTACTCTATTGTTAACTCTATTCTATTCTGAATTTTATTCCTTTCTGAATTTTATTCTATTTTCTATTCTATTCTGAAATTTATTCTATTCTTAATTCAATACTATTCTGAATTTATTCTATTCTATTCTCAATTTCGTACTATTCTGAATTCTGTTCTATTTTGAATTAAATTGTATTATGAATATAATTCTGTTCTGAATTTTATTCTATTCTCAATTTTATTCTATTCTATTCTGAATTTTGTTCTGTTTTGAATTTTATGCTATTCTTCTGAATTTTATACTATTCTCAATTCCATTTTATTTTGAATTTTATTCTATTCTGAGTTTTATTCTATTCTATTCTGAATTTTGTACTATTCTGAATTATGTTCTATTTTGAATTGAATTGTATTCTGAATTCTATTCTATTCTGAATTAAATTGTATTATGAATATAATTCTTTTCTGAATTTTATTCTATTCTGAATTTTATTCAATTCTATTCTGAATTCAATACTATCATGAATTTATTCTATTCTGTTCTGAATTTGATTCTATTCTGAATTTTATTCTATTCTATTACCTAATTTTATTCTGTTTTGAATTTTATGCTATTCTATTCAGAATTTTATACTATTCTCAATTCTGTTGTATCTTGAATTTAATTCTATTCTGAATTTTTTTCTATTCTATTCCCTAATTTTATTCTGTTTTTAATTTTATGCTATTCTTCTGAATTTTATACTATTCTCAATTCCATTTTATTTTGAATTTTATTCTATTCTGAATTCTATGCTATTCTGAATTAAATTGTATTATGAATCTAATTCTTTTCTGAATTTTATTCTATTCTGAATTTTATTCAATTCTATTCTGAATTCTATTCTATTCTGAATTCTATTAAATGCTGAATTCTATTCTATTCTGAAATCTATTTTGTTGTGAATTGTAAGCATTTCTGAATTTTATTCTATTCTGAATTTTATTCCTTTCTGAATTTTATTCTATTCTCAATTCTATTCTATTCTGAAATTTATTCTATTCTGAATTCAATACTATTATGAATTTATTCTATTCAATTCTGAATTTGATTCTATTCTGAATTTTATTCGATTCTATTCCCTAATTTTATTCTTTTTTGAATTTTATGCTATTCTATTTGAGAATTTTATACTATTCTCAATTCTATTCTATTTTGAATTTAATTCTATTCTGAATTTTATTCTATTCTATTCTAATTTAAATTCTATTCTGAATTCAATTCTTTTCTGAATTTTATTCTAATCTGAATTTTATTCTCTTCTCTTCTGAATTCTGTTCTGTTCTGTATTCTAAGCTTTTCTGAATTTTATTCAATTATGAATTTTATTCTATTCTGAATTTTGTTCTGTTTTGAATTTTATGCTATTCTTCTGAATTTTATACTATTCTCAATTCCATTTTATTTTGAATTTTATTCTATTCTATTTTGAATTTTGTACTATTCTGAATTCTGTTCTATTTTGAATTTAATTCTATTCTGAATTCTGTTCTATTCTGAATTAAATTGTATTATGAATATAATTCTTTTCTGAATTTTATTCTATTCTGAATTTTTTCAATTCTATTCTGAATTCTATTCTATTCTGAATTCTATTAAATGCAGAATTCTTTTCTATTCTGAAATCTATTCTTTTCTGAATTGTAAGCGTTTCTGAATTTTATTCTATTCTGAATTTTATTCCTTTCTGAAGTTTATTCTATTCTCTATTCTATTCTATTCTGAAATTTATTCTATTCTGAATTCAATACTCTCATGAATTTATTCTATTCTGTTCTGAATTTGATTCTATTCTGAATTTTATTCTATTCTATTACCTAATTTTATTCTGTTTTGAATTTTATGCTATTTTATTCAGAATTTTGTTCTATTTTGAATTTTATGCTATTCTTCTGAATTTTATACTATTCTCAATTCCATTTTATTTTGAATTTTATTCTATTCTGAATTAAATTGTATTATGAATCTAATTCTTTTCTGAATTTTATTCTATTCTGAATTTTATTCAATTCAATTCTGAATTCTATTCTGTTCTGAATTCTATTAAATGCTGAATTCTATTCTATTCTGAAATCTATTCTGTTGTGAATTGTAAGCGTTTCTGAATTCTATTCTATTCTGAATTCTATTAAATGCTGAATTCTATTCTTTTCTGAAATCTATTCTGTTCTGAATTGTAAGCGTTTCTGAATTTTATTCTATTTTGAATTTTATTCTATTCTGAATTTTATTCTATTCTGAAATCTACCCTATTGTTAACTCTATTCTATTCTGAATTTTATTCCTTTCTGAATTTTATTCCATTCTCTATTCTATTCTATTCTGAAATTTATTCTATTCTGAATTCTATTCTGTTCTGAATTAAATTGTATTATGAATATAATTCTTTTCTGAATTTTATTCTATTCTGAATTTTATTGAATTCAATTCTGAATTCTGTTCTATTCTGAATTCTATTAAATGCTGAATTCTATTCTATTCTGAAATCTATTGTGTTGTGAATTGTAAGCATTTCTGAATTTTATTCTATTCTGAATTTTATTCCTTTCTGAATTTTATTCTATTCTCTATTCTATTCTATTCTGAAATTTATTCTATTCTGAATTCAATACTATTATGAATTTATTCTATTCTATTCTGAATTTGATTCTATTCTGAATTTGATTCTGTTCTATTCCCTAATTTTATTCTGTTTTGAATTTTATGCTGTTCTGTTCAGAATTTTATAAAATTCTCAATTCTATTCTATTTTGAATTTAATTCTATTCTGAATTTTATACTATTCTCAATTCTATTCTAATTCTATTTTATTCTGAATTCTAATCTATTCTATTTTGAATTTAATTCAATTCTGAATTCTATTCTATTCTAAATTAAATTCTATTCTAAATTAAATTCTATTATATATTCAATTCTTTTCTGAATTTTTTTCTCTTGTCTTCTGAATTCTCTTCTGTTCTGTATTCTAAACTTTTCTGAATTTTATTCAATTATGAATTTTATTCTATTCTGAATTATGTTCTATTTTGAATTAAATTGTATTATGAATATAATTCTTTTCTGAATTTTATTCTATTCTCAATTTTATTCAATTCTATTCTGAATTTTGTTCTGTTTTGAATTTTATGCTATTCTTCTGAATTTTATACTATTCTCAATTCCATTTTATTTTGAATTTTATTCTATTCTGAATTTTGTACTATTCTGAATTCTGTTCTATTTTGAATTGAATTGTATTCTGAATTCTATTCTATTCTGAATTAAATTGTATTATGAATATAATTCTTTTCTGAATTTTATTCTATTCTTAATTTTATTCAATTCAATTCTGAATTCTATTCTATTCTGAATTCTATTAAATGCTGGATTCTATTCTATTCTGAAATCTATTCTGTTCTGAATGGTAAGCGTTTCTGAATTTTATTCTAGTATGAATTTTATTCTGTTCTGAAATCTACTCCATTGTTAACTCTATTCTATTCTGAATTTTATTCCATTCTCTATTCTATTCTATTTTGAAATTTATTCTATTCTGAATTCAATACTATCATGAATTTATTCTATTCTGTTCTGAATTTGATTCTATTCTGAATTTGATTCTATTCTGAATTTTATTCTACTCTCTATTCTATTCTGAAATTTATTCTATTCTGAATTCAATACTATTCTAAATTTATTCTATTCTATTCTGAATTTGATTTTATTCTGAATTTTATTCGATTCTATTCCCTAATTTTATTCTCTTTTTCATTTTATGCTATTCTATTCTGAATTTTGTACTATTCTGAATTCTGTTCTATTTTGAATTTAATTCTATTCTGAATTCTATTCTATTCTGAATTAAATTGTATTATGAATATAATTCTTTTCTGAATTTTATTCTGTTCTGAATTTTATTCCTTTCTGAATTTTATTCTATTTTCTATTCTATTCTGAAATTTATTCTATTCTCTATTCAATACCATTATGAATTTATTCTATTCAATTCTGAATTTGATTCTATTCTGAATTTTATTCGATTCTGTTCCCTAATTTTATTCTGTTTTGAATTTTATGCTATTCTATTCAGAATTTTATACTATTCTCAATTCTATTCTATTTTGAATTTAATTCTATTCTGAATTTTATTCTATTCTATTCTAAATTAAATTCTATTCTGAATTCAATTCTTTTCTGAATTTTATTCTAATCTGAATTTTATTCTCTTCAATTCTGAATTCTGTTCTGTTCTGTATTCTAAGCTTTTCTGAATTTTATTCAATTATGAATTTTATTCTATTATGAATTTTATTCTATTCTATTCTGAATTTTGCTCTGTTTTGAATTTTATGCTATTCTTCTGAATTTTATACTATTCTCAATTCCATTTTATTTTGAATTTTATTCTATTCTGAATTTTATTCTATTCTGAATTTTATTCTATTCTATTCTCAATTTTGTACTATTCTGAATTCTGTTCTATTTTGAATTTAATTCTATTCTGAATTAAATTGTATTATGAATATAATTCTTTTCTGAATTTTATTCTATTCTGAATTTTTTCAATTCTATTCTGAATTCTATTCTATTCTGAATTCTATTAAATGCTGAATTCTATTCTATTCTGAAATCTATTCTTTTCTGAATTGTAAGCGTTTCTGAATTTTATTCTATTCTGAATTTTATTCCTTTCTGAATTTTATTCTATTCTCAATTCTATTCTATTCTGAAATTTATTCTATTCTGAATTCAATAATATTCTGAATTTATTCTATTCTATTCTGAATTTGATTCTATTCTGAATTTGATTCTGTTCTATTCCCTAATTTTATTCTGTTTTGAATTTTATGCTATTTTATTCAGAATTTTGTTCTGTTTTGAATTTTATGCTATTCTTCTGAATTTTATACTATTCTCAATTCCATTTTATTTTGAATTTTATTCTCTTCTGAATTTTATTCTCTTCTGTTCTGAATTTTGTGCTATTCTGAATTCTGTTTTATTTTGAATTAAATTGTATTATGAATATAATTCTTTTCTGAATTTTATTCTGTTCTGAATTTTTTCAATTCTATTCTGAATTCTATTCTATTCTGAATTCTATTAAATGCTGGATTCTATTCTATTCTGAAATCTATTCTGTTCTGAATTGTAAGCGTTTCTGAATTTTATTCTATTCTGAAATCTACTCCATTGTTAACTCTATTCTCTTCTGAATTTTATTCCTTTCTGAATTTTATTCCATTCTCTATTCTATTCTATTCTGAAATTTATTCTATTCTGAATTCAATACTGTCATGAATTCATTCTATTCTGTTCTGAATTTGATTCTATTCTGAATTTTATTCTATTCTATTCCCTAATTTTATTCTGTTTTGAATTTTATGCTATTCTATTCAAAATTTTATACTATTCTCAATTCTGTTCTATTTTGAATTTAATTCTATTCTGAATTTTATTCTATTCTATTCTTTAATTTTATTCTGTTTTTAATTTTATGCTATTCTATTCAGAATTTATACTATTCTCAATTCTATTCTATTTTGAATTTAATTCTATTCTGAATTTTATACTATTCTGAATTCTATTCTAACTCCATTCTATTCTGAATTCTATGCTATTCTATTTTGAATTTAATTCAATTCTGAATTCTATTCTATTCTAAATTAAATTCTATTCTATATTCAATTCTTTTCTGAATTTTATTCTCTTCTCTTCTGAATTCTCTTCTGTTCTGTATTCTAAGCTTTTCTGAATTTTATTCAATCATGAATTTTATTCTATTCTGAATTCTGTTCTATTTTGAATTGAATTCTATTCCACTCTGAATTAAATTGTATTATGAATATAATTCTTTTCTGAATTTTATTCTATTCTGAATTTTATACTATTCTATTCTGAATTTTGTTCTGTTTTGAATTTTATGCTGTTCTTCTGAATTTTATACTATTCTCAATTCCATTTTATTTTGAAGTTTATTCTATTCTGAATTTTATTCTATTCTGTTCTGAATTTTGTACTATTCTGAATTCTGTTCTATTTTGAATTGAATTCTATTCTGAATTCTATTCTATTCTGAATTCTATTAAATGCTGAATTCTATTCTTTTCTGAAATCTATTCTGTTCTGAATTGTCAGCATTTCTGAGTTTTATTATATTATGAATTTTATTCTATTCTGAAATCTACTCTATTGTTAACTCTATTCTATTCTGAATTTTATTCCTTTCTGAATTTTATTCTATTCTCTATTCTATTCTATTCTGAAATTTATTCTATTCTGAATTCAATACTATTCTGAATTTACTCTATTCTATTCTGAATGTGATTCTATTCTGAATTTTATTCTCTTCTCTTCTGAATTCTGTTCTGTTCTGTATTATAAGCTTTTCTGAATTTTATTCAATTATGAATTTAATTCTATTCTGAATTTTATTCTATTCTATTCTCAATTTTGTACTATTCTGAACTCTGTTCTATTTTGAATTTAATTCTATTCTGAATTCTGTTCTATTCTGAATTAAATTGTAATATGAATATAATTCTTTTCTGAATTCTATTCTATTCTGAATTCTATTAAATGCTGAATTCTATTCTGTTCTGAATTGTAAGCGTTTCTGAATTTTATTCTATTTTGAATTTTATTCTATTCTGAATTTTATTCTATTCTGAAATCTACCCTATTGTTAACTCTATTCTATTCTGAATTTTATTCCTTTCTGAATTTTATTCCATTCTCTATTCTATTCTATTCTGAAATTTATTCTATTCTGAATTCAATACTATCATGAATTTATTCTATTCTGTTCTGAATTTGATTTTATTCTGAATTTGATTCTATTCTATTCCCTAATTTTATTCTGTTTTGAATTTTATGCTATTTTATTCAGAATTTTATACTATTCTCAATTCTGTTCTATTTTGAATTTAATTCTATTCTGAATTTTATTCTATTCCATTCCCTAATTTTATTCTGTTTTTAATTTTCTGCTATTCTATTCTGAATTTTGTACTATTCTGAATTCTGTTATATTTTGAATTTAATTCTATTCTGAATTCTATTCTATTCTGAATTAAATTGTATAATGAATATAATTCTTTTCTGAATTTTATTCAATTCTATTCTGAATTCTCTTCTATTCTGAATTCTATTAAATGCTGAATTCTTTTCTATTCTGAAATCTATTCTATTCTGAATGTGATTCTATTCTGAATTTTATTCTCTTCTCTTCTGAATTCTGTTCTGTTCTGTATTATAAGCTTTTCTGAATTTTATTCAATTATGAATTTTATTCTATTCTGAATTTTATTCTATTCTATTCTCAATTTTGTACTATTCTGAATTCTGTTCTATTTTGAATTTAATTCTATTCTGAATTCTGTTCTATTATGAATTAAATTGTATTATGAATATAATTCTTTTCTGAATTCTATTCTATTCTGAATTCTATTAAATGCTGAATTCTATTCTTTTCTGAAATCTATTCTGTTCTGAATTGTAAGCGTTTCTGAATTTTATTCTATTTTGAATTTTATTCTATTCTGAATTTTATTCTATTTTGAAATCTACCCTATTGTTAACTCCATTCTATTCTGAATTCTATGCTATTCTATTTTGAATTTAATTCAATTCTGAATTCTATTCTATTCTAAATTAAATTCTATTCTATATTCAATTCTTTTCTGAATTTTATTCTCTTCTCTTCTGAATTCTCTTCTGTTCTGTATTCTAAGCTTTTCTGAATTTTATTCAATCATGAATTTTATTCTATTCTGAATTCTGTTCTATTTTGAATGGAATTCTATTCCACTCTGAATTAAATTGTATTATGAATATAATTCTTTTCTGAATTTTATTCTATTCTGAATTTTATACTATTCTATTCTGAATTTTGTTCTGTTTTGAATTTTATGCTGTTCTTCTGAATTTTATACTATTCTCAATTCCATTTTATTTTGAAGTTTATTCTATTCTGAATTTTATTCTATTCTGTTCTGAATTTTGTACTATTCTGAATTCTGTTCTATTCTGAATTAAATTGTATTATGAATATAATTCTTTTCTGAATTTTATTCTATTCTGAATTTTATTCAATTCTATTCTGAATTCTATTCTATTCTGAATTCTATTAAATGCTGAATTCTATTCTTTTCTGAAATCTGTTCTGTTCTGAATTGTCAGCGTTTCTGAGTTTTATTATATTATGAATTTTATTCTATTCTGAAATCTACTCTATTGTTAACTCTATTCTATTCTGAATTTTATTCCTTTCTGAATTTTATTCTATTCTCTATTCTATTCTATTCTGAAATTTATTCTATTCTGAATTCAATACTATTCTGAATTTACTCTATTCTATTCTGAATGTGATTCTATTCTGAATTTTATTCTCTTCTCTTCTGAATTCTGTTCTGTTCTGTATTATAAGCTTTTCTGAATTTTATTCAATTATGAATTTAATTCTATTCTGAATTTTATTCTATTCTATTCTCAATTTTGTACTATTCTGAACTCTGTTCTATTTTGAATTTAATTCTATTCTGAATTCTGTTCTATTCTGAATTAAATTGTAATATGAATATAATTCTTTTCTGAATTCTATTCTATTCTGAATTCTATTAAATGCTGAATTCTATTCTGTTCTGAATTGTAAGCGTTTCTGAATTTTATTCTATTTTGAATTTTATTCTATTCTGAATTTTATTCTATTCTGAAATCTACCCTATTGTTAACTCTATTCTATTCTGAATTTTATTCCTTTCTGAATTTTATTACATTCTCTATTCTATTCTATTCTGAAATTTATTCTATTCTGAATTCAATACTATCATGAATTTATTCTATTCTGTTCTGAATTTGATTTTATTCTGAATTCTATTCTATTCTATTCCCTAATTTTATTCTGTTTTGAATTTTATGCTATTCTATTCAGAATTTTATACTATTCTCAATTCTGTTCTATTTTGAATTTAATTCTATTCTGAATTTTATTCTATTCTATTCCCTAATTTTATTCTGTTTTTAATTTTCTGCTATTCTATTCTGAATTTTGTACTATTCTGAATTCTGTTCTATTTTGAATTTAATTCTATTCTGAATTCTATTCTATTCTGAATTAAATTGTATAATGAATATAATTCTTTTCTGAATTTTATTCTATTCTATATTTTATTCAATTCTATTCTGAATTCTCTTCTATTCTGAATTCTATTAAATGCTGAATTCTTTTCTATTCTGAAATCTATTCTATTCTGAATGTGATTCTATTCTGAATTTTATTCTCTTCTCTTCTGAATTCTGTTCTGTTCTGTATTATAAGCTTTTCTGAATTTTATTCAATTATGAATTTTATTCTATTCTGAATTTTATTCTATTCTATTCTCAATTTTGTACTATTCTGAATTCTGTTCTATTTTGAATTTAATTCTATTCTGAATTCTGTTCTATTATGAATTAAATTGTATTATGAATATAATTCTTTTCTGAATTCTATTCTATTCTGAATTCTATTAAATGCTGAATTCTATTCTTTTCTGAAATCTATTCTGTTCTGAATTGTAAGCGTTTCTGAATTTTATTCTATTTTGAATTTTATTCTATTCTGAATTTTATTCTATTTTGAAATCTACCCTATTGTTAACTCCATTCTATTCTGAATTCTATGCTATTCTATTTTGAATTTAATTCAATTCTGAATTCTATTCTATTCTAAATTAAATTCTATTCTATATTCAATTCTTTTCTGAATTTTATTCTCTTCTCTTCTGAATTCTCTTCTGTTCTGTATTCTAAGCTTTTCTGAATTTTATTCAATCATGAATTTTATTCTATTCTGAATTCTGTTCTATTTTGAATGGAATTCTATTCCACTCTGAATTAAATTGTATTATGAATATAATTCTTTTCTGAATTTTATTCTATTCTGAATTTTATACTATTCTATTCTGAATTTTGTTCTGTTTTGAATTTTATGCTGTTCTTCTGAATTTTATACTATTCTCAATTCCATTTTATTTTGAAGTTTATTCTATTCTGAATTTTATTCTATTCTGTTCTGAATTTTGTACTATTCTGAATTCTGTTCTATTCTGAATTAAATTGTATTATGAATATAATTCTTTTCTGAATTTTATTCTATTCTGAATTTTATTCAATTCTATTCTGAATTCTATTCTATTCTGAATTCTATTAAATGCTGAATTCTATTCTTTTCTGAAATCTGTTCTGTTCTGAATTGTCAGCGTTTCTGAGTTTTATTATATTATGAATTTTATTCTATTCTGAAATCTACTCTATTGTTAACTCTATTCTATTCTGAATTTTATTCCTTTCTGAATTTTATTCTATTCTCTATTCTATTCTATTCTGAAATTTATTCTATTCTGAATTCAATACTATTCTGAATTTACTCTATTCTATTCTGAATGTGATTCTATTCTGAATTTTATTCTCTTCTCTTCTGAATTCTGTTCTGTTCTGTATTATAAGCTTTTCTGAATTTTATTCAATTATGAATTTAATTCTATTCTGAATTTTATTCTATTCTATTCTCAATTTTGTACTATTCTGAACTCTGTTCTATTTTGAATTTAATTCTATTCTGAATTCTGTTCTATTCTGAATTAAATTGTAATATGAATATAATTCTTTTCTGAATTCTATTCTATTCTGAATTCTATTAAATGCTGAATTCTATTCTGTTCTGAATTGTAAGCGTTTCTGAATTTTATTCTATTTTGAATTTTATTCTATTCTGAATTTTATTCTATTCTGAAATCTACCCTATTGTTAACTCTATTCTATTCTGAATTTTATTCCTTTCTGAATTTTATTACATTCTCTATTCTATTCTATTCTGAAATTTATTCTATTCTGAATTCAATACTATCATGAATTTATTCTATTCTGTTCTGAATTTGATTTTATTCTGAATTCTATTCTATTCTATTCCCTAATTTTATTCTGTTTTGAATTTTATGCTATTCTATTCAGAATTTTATACTATTCTCAATTCTGTTCTATTTTGAATTTAATTCTATTCTGAATTTTATTCTATTCTATTCCCTAATTTTATTCTGTTTTTAATTTTCTGCTATTCTATTCTGAATTTTGTACTATTCTGAATTCTGTTCTATTTTGAATTTAATTCTATTCTGAATTCTATTCTATTCTGAATTAAATTGTATAATGAATATAATTTTTTTCTGAATTTTATTCTATTCTATATTTTATTCAATTCTATTCTGAATTCTCTTCTATTCTGAATTCTATTAAATGCTGAATTCTTTTCTATTCTGAAATCTATTCTATTCTGAATGTGATTCTATTCTGAATTTTATTCTCTTCTCTTCTGAATTCTTTTCTGTTCTGTATTATAAGCTTTTCTGAATTTTATTCAATTATGAATTTTATTCTATTCTGAATTTTATTCTATTCTATTCTCAATTTTGTACTATTCTGAATTCTGTTCTATTTTGAATTTAATTCTATTCTGAATTCTGTTCTATTATGAATTAAATTGTATTATGAATATAATTCTTTTCTGAATTCTATTCTGTTCTGAATTCTATTAAATGCTGAATTCTATTCTTTTCTGAAATCTATTCTGTTCTGAATTGTAAGCGTTTCTGAATTTTATTCTATTTTGAATTTTATTCTATTCTGAATTTTATTCTATTCTGAAATCTGCCCTATTGTTAACTCTATTCTATTCTGAATTTTATTCCTTTCTGAATTTTATTCCATTCTCTATTCTATTCTATTCTGAAATTTATTCTATTCTGAATTCTATTCTATTCTGAATTAAATTGTATTATGAATATAATTCTTTTCTGAATTTTATTCTATTCTGAATTTTATTCAATTCAATTCTGAATTCTATTCTATTCTGAATTCTATTAAATGCTGAATTCTATTCTATTCTGAAATCTATTCTGTTGTGAATTGTAAGCATTTCTGAATTTTATTCTATTCTGAATTTTATTCCTTTCTGAATTTTATTCTATTCTCTATTCTATTCTATTCTGAAATTTATTCTATTCTGAATTCAATACTATTATGAATTTATTCTATTCTATTCTGAATTTGATTCTATTCTGAATTTGATTCTGTTCTATTCCCTAATTTTATTCTGTTTTGAATTTTATGCTGTTCTATTCAGAATTTTATAAAATTCTCAATTCTATTCTATTTTGAATTTAATTCTATTCTGAATTTTATACTATTCTCAATTCTATTCTAATTCTATTTTATTCTGAATTCTAATCTATTCTATTTTGAATTTAATTCAATTCTGAATTCTATTCTATTCTAAATTAAATTCTATTCTAAATTAAATTCTATTATATATTCAATTCTTTTCTGAATTTTATTCTCTTGTCTTCTGAATTCTCTTCTGTTCTGTATTCTAAACTTTTCTGAATTTTATTCAATTATGAATTTTATTCTATTCTGAATTATGTTCTATTTTGAATTAAATTGTATTATGAATATAATTCTTTTCTGAATTTTATTCTATTCTCAATTTTATTCAATTCTATTCTGAATTTTGTTCTGTTTTGAATTTTATGCTATTCTTCTGAATTTTATACTATTCTCAATTCCATTTTATTTTGAATTTTATTCTATTCTGAATTTTGTACTATTCTGAATTCTGTTCTATTTTGAATTGAATTGTATTCTGAATTCTATTCTATTTTGAATTAAATTGTATTATGAATATAATTCTTTTCTGAATTTTATTCTATTCTTAATTTTATTCAATTCAATTCTGAATTCTATTCTATTCTGAATTCTATTAAATGCTGGATTCTATTCTATTCTGAAATCTATTCTGTTCTGAATGGTAAGCGTTTCTGAATTTTATTCTAGTATGAATTTTATTCTGTTCTGAAATCTACTCCATTGTTAACTCTATTCTATTCTGAATTTTATTCCATTCTCTATTCTATTCTATTCTGAAATTTATTCTATTCTGAATTCAATACTATCATGAATTTATTCTATTCTGTTCTGAATTTGATTCTATTCTGAATTTCATTCTATTCTGAATTTTATTCTACTCTCTATTCTATTCTGAAATTTATTCTATTCTGAATTCAATACTATTCTAAATTTATTCTATTCTATTCTGAATTTGATTTTATTCTGAATTTTATTCGATTCTATTCCCTAATTTTATTCTCTTTTTCATTTTATGCTATTCTATTCTGAATTTTGTACTATTCTGAATTCTGTTCTATTTTGAATTTAATTCTATTCTGAATTCTATTCTATTCTGAATTAAATTGTATTATGAAGATAATTCTTTTCTGAATTTTATTCTGTTCTGAATTTTATTCCTTTCTGAATTTTATTCTATTTTCTATTCTATTCTGAAATTTATTTTATTCTGAATTCAATACCATTATGAATTTATTCTATTCAATTCTGAATTTGATTCTATTCTGAATTTTATTCGATTCTGTTCCCTAATTTTATTCTGTTTTGAATTTTATGCTATTCTATTCAGAATTTTATACTATTCTCAATTCTATTCTATTTTGAATTTAATTCTATTCTGAATTTTATTTTATTCTATTCTAAATTAAATTCTATTCTGAATTCAATTCTTTTCTGAATTTTATTCTAATCTGAATTTTATTCTCTTCAATTCTGAATTCTGTTCTGTATTCTAAGCTTTTCTGAATTTTATTCAATTATGAATTTTATTCTATTATGAATTTTATTCTATTCTATTCTGAATTTTGCTCTGTTTTGAATTTTATGCTATTCTTCTGAATTTTATACTATTCTCAATTCCATTTTATTTTGAATTTTATTCTATTCTGAATTTTATTCTATTCTGAATTTTATTCTATTCTATTCTCAATTTTGTACTATTCTGAATTCTGTTCTATTTTGAATTTAATTCTATTCTGAATTAAATTGTATTATGAATATAATTCTTTTCTGAATTTTATTCTATTCTGAATTTTTTCAATTCTATTCTGAATTCTATTCTATTCTGAATTCTATTAAATGCTGAATTCTATTCTATTCTGAAATCTATTCTTTTCTGAATTGTAAGCGTTTCTGAATTTTATTCTATTCTGAAATCTACTCCATTGTTAACTCTATTCTATTCTGAATTTTATTCCTTTCTGAATTTTATTCTATTCTCAATTCTATTCTATTCTGAAATTTATTCTATTCTGAATTCAATACTATTCTGAATTTATTCTATTCTATTCTGAATTTGATTCTATTCTGAATTTGATTCTGTTCTATTCCCTAATTTTATTCTGTTTTGAATTTTATGCTATTTTATTCAGAATTTTGTTCTGTTTTGAATTTTATGCTATTCTTCTGAATTTTATACTATTCTCAATTCCATTTTATTTTGAATTTTATTCTCTTATGAATTTTATTCTCTTCTGTTCTGAATTTTGTACTATTCTGAATTCTGTTTTATTTTGAATTAAATTGTATTATGAATATAATTCTTTTCTGAATTTTATTCTGTTCTGAATTTTTTCAATTCTATTCTGAATTCTATTCTATTCTGAATTCTATTCTATTCTGAATTCTATTAAATGCTGAATTCTATTTTTTCTGAAATCTACCCTATTGTTAACTCTATTCTATTCTGAATTTTATTCCTTTCTGAATTTTATTCCATTCTCTATTCTATTCTATTCTGAAATTTATTCTATTCTGAATTCAATACTATCATGAATTTATTCTATTCTGTTCTGAATTTGATTTTATTCTGAATTTGATTCTATTCTATTCCCTAATTTTATTGTGTTTTGAATTTTATGCTATTCTATTCAGAATTTTATACTATTCTCAATTCTGTTCTATTTTGAATTTAATTCTATTCTGAATTTTATTCGATTCTATTCTCTAATTTTATTCTATTTTGAATTTTATGCTATTCTGTTCTGAATTTTGTACTATTCTGAATTCTGTTCTATTTTGAATTAATTCTATTCTGAATTCTATTCTATTCTGAATTAAATTGTATTATGAATATAATTCTTTTCTGAATTTTATTCTATTCTGAATTTTATTGAATTCTATTCTGAATTCTATTCTTTTCTGAATTCTATTAAATGCTTCATTCTATTTTATTCTATTCTTAAATCTATTCTGTTCTGAATTGTAAGCGTTTCTCAATTTTATTCTTTTATGAATTTTATGCTATTCTGAAATCTACTCTATTGTTAACTCTATTCTATTCTGAATTTTATTCCTTTCTGAATTTTATTCTATTTTCTATTCTATTCTGAAATTTATTCTATTCTGAATTCAATACTATTCTGAATTTATTCTATTCTATTCTGAATTGTATTAAATGCTGAATTCTATTCTATTCTGAAATCTATTCTTTTCTGAATTTTATTCTATTCTCTATTCTATTCTGAAATTTATTCTATTCTGAATTCAATACTATTCTGAATTTATTCTATTCTATTCTGAATTGTATTAAATGCTGAATTCTATTCTATTCTATTCTCAATTTCGTACTATTCTGAATTCTGTTCTATTTTGAATTAAATTGTATTATGAATATAATTCTTTTCTGAATTTTATTCTATTCTCAATTTTATTCTATTCTGTTCTGAATTTTGTTCTGTTTTGAATTTTATGCTATTCTTCTGAATTTTATACTATTCTCAATTCCATTTTATTTTGAATTTTATTCTATTCTGAGTTTTATTCTATTCTATTCTGAATTTTGTACTATTCTGAATTCTGTTCTATTTTGAATTGAATTGTATTCTGAATTCTATTCTATTCTGAATTAAATTGTATTATGAATATAATGCTTTTCTTAATTTTATTCTATTCTGAATTTTTTTCAATTCTATTCTGAATTCAATACTATCATGAATTTATTCTATTCTGTTCTGAATTTTATTCTATTCTGAATTTGATTCTATTCTATTCCCTAATTTTATTCTGTTTTGAATTTTATGCTATTCTATTCAGAATTTTATACTATTCTCAATTCTGTTCTATTTTGAATTTAATTCTATTCTGAATTTTATTCTATTCTATTCCCTAATTTTATTCTTTTTTTAATTTTATGCTATTCTATTCTGAATTTTGTACTATTCTGAATTCTGTTCTATTTTGGATTTAATTCTATTCTGAATTCTGTTCTATTCTGAATTAAATTGTATTGTGAATCTAATTCTTTTCTGAATTTTATTCTATTCTGTATTTTATTCTATTCTATTCCCTAATTTTATTCTGTTTTTAATTTTATGCTATTCTTCTGAATTTTATACTATTCTCAATTCCATTTTATTTTGAATTTAATTCTATTCTGAATTCTATGCTATTCTAAAATTAAATTGTATTATGAATCTAATTCTTTTCTGAATTTTATTCTATTCTGAATTTTATTCAATTCTATTCTGAATTCTATTCTATTCTGAATTCTATTAAATGCTGAATTCTATTCTATTCTGAAATCTTTTCTGTTGTGAATTGTAAGCATTTCTGAATTTTGTTCTATTATGAATTTTATTCCTTTCTGAATTTTTTTCTATTCTCTATTCTTTTCTGAAATTTATTCTACTCTGAATTCAATACTATTCTGAATTTATTCTATTCTATTCTGAATTTTGTACTATTCTGAATTCTGTTCTATTTTGAATTAAATTGTATTATGAATATAATTCTTTTCTGAATTTTATTCTATTCTCAATTTTATTCTATTCTATTCTGAATTTTGTTCTGTTTTGAATTTTATGCTATTCTTCTGAATTTTATACTATTCTCAATTCCATTTTATTTTGAATTTTATTCTATTCTGAATTTTATTCTATTCTATTCTGAATTTTGTACTATTCTGAATTCTCTTCTATTTTCAATTAAATTGTATTATGAATATGATTCTTTTCTGAATTTTATTCTATTCTCAATTTTATTCTATTCTATTCTGAATTTTGTTCTGTTTTGAATTTTATGCTATTCTTCTGAATTTTATACTATTCTCAATTCCATTTTATTTTGAATTTTATTCTATTCTGAGTTTTATTCTATTCTATTCTGAATTTTGTACTATTCTGAATTCTGTTCTATTTTGAATTGAATTGTATTCTGAATTCTATTCTATTCTGAATTGAATTGTATTATGAATATAATTTTTTTCTGAATTTTTTCTATTCTGAATTTTATTCAATTCTATTCTGAATTCAATACTATCATGAATTTATTCTATTCTGTGCTGAATTTGATTCTATTCTGAATTTGATTCTATTCTATTCCCTAATTTTATTCTGTTTTGAATTTTATGCTATTCTATTCAGAATTTTATACTATTCTCAATTCTGTTCTATTCTAAATTTAATTCTATTCTGAATTTTATTCTATTCTATTCCCTAATTTTATTCTGTTTTTAATTTTATGCTATTCCTCTGAATTTTATACTATTCTCAATTCCATTTTATTTTGAATTTTATTCTATTCTGAATTCTATGCTATTCTGAATTAAATTGTATTATGAATCTAATTCTTTTCTGAATTTTATTCTATTCTGAATTTTATTCTATTCTATTCCCTAATTTTATTCTGTTTTTAATTTTATGCTATTCTTCTGAATTTTATACTATTCTCAATTCCATTTTATTTTGAATTTAATTCTATTCTGAATTCTATGCTGTTCTAAAATTAAATTGTATTTTGAATCTAATTCTTTTCTGAATTTTATTCTATTCTGAATTTTATTCAATTCTATTCTGAATTCTATTCTATTCTGAATTCTATTAAATGCTGAATTCTATTCTATTCTGAAATCTTTTCTGTTGTGAATTGTAAGCATTTCTGAATTTTGTTCTATTATGAATTTTATTCCTTTCTGAATTTTTTTCTATTCTCTATTCTTTTCTGAAATTTATTCTACTCTGAATTCAATACTATTCTGAATTTATTCTATTCTATTCTGAATTTTGTACTATTCTGAATTCTGTTCTATTTTGAATTAAATTGTATTATGAATATAATTCTTTTCTGAATTTTATTCTATTCTGAATTTTATTCTATTCTATTCTGAATTTTGTTCTGTTTTGAATTTTATGCTATTCTTCTGAATTTTATACTATTCTCAATTCCCTTTTATTTTGAATTTTATTCTATTCTGAGTTTTATTCTATTCTATTCTGAATTTTGTACTATTCTGAATTCTCTTCTATTTTCAATTAAATTGTATTATGAATATGATTCTTTTCTGAATTTTATTCTATTCTCAATTTTATTCTATTCTATTCTGAATTTTGTTCTGTTTTGAATTTTATGCTATTCTTCTGAATTTTATACTATTCTCAATTCCATTTTATTTTGAATTTTATTCTATTCTGAGTTTTATTCTATTCTATTCTGAATTTTGTACTATTCTGAATTCTGTTCTATTCAGAATTTTATACTATTCTCAATTCTGTTCTATTTTGAATTTAATTCTATTCTGAATTTTATTCGATTCTATTCCCTAATTTTATTCTATTTTGAATTTTATGCTATTCTATTCTGAATTTTGTACTATTCTGAATTCTGTTCTATTTTGAATTAATTCTATTCTGAATTCTATTCTATTCTGAATTAAATTGTATTATGAATATAATTCTTTTCTGAATTTTATTCTATTCTGAATTTTATTGAATTCTATTCTGAATTCTATTCTTTTCTGAATTCTATTAAATGCTTCATTCTATTTTATTCTATTCTTAAATCTATTCTGTTCTGAATTGTAAGCGTTTCTCAATTTTATTCTTTTATGAATTTTATGCTATTCTGAAATCTACTCTATTGTTAACTCTATTCTATTCTGAATTTTATTCCTTTCTGAATTTTATTCTATTTTCTATTCTATTCTGAAATTTATTCTATTCTTAATTCAATACTATTCTGAATTTATTCTATTCTATTCTCAATTTCGTACTATTCTGAATTCTGTTCTATTTTGAATTAAATTGTATTATGAATATAATTCTGTTCTGAATTTTATTCTATTCTCAATTTTATTCTATTCTGTTCTGAATTTTGTTCTGTTTTGAATTTTATGCTATTCTTCTGAATTTTATACTATTCTCAATTCCATTTTATTTTGAATTTTATTCTATTCTGAGTTTTATTCTATTCTATTCTGAATTTTGTACTATTCTGAATTCTGTTCTATTTTGAATTGAATTGTATTCTGAATTCTATTCTATTCTGAATTAAATTGTATTATGAATATAATGCTTTTCTTAATTTTATTCTATTCTGAATTTTTTTCAATTCTATTCTGAATTCAATACTATCATGAATTTCTTCTATTCTGTTCTGAATTTTATTCTATTCTGAATTTGATTCTATTCTATTCCCTAATTTTATTCTGTTTTGAATTTTATGCTATTCTATTCAGAATTTTATACTATTCTCAATTCTGTTCTATTTTGAATTTAATTCTATTCTGAATTTTATTCTATTCTATTCCCTAATTTTATTCTTTTTTTAATTTTATGCTATTCTATTCTGAATTTTGTACTATTCTGAATTCTGTTCTATTTTGGATTTAATTCTATTCTGAATTCTGTTCTATTCTGAATTAAATTGTATTATGAATCTAATTCTTTTCTGAATTTTATTCTATTCTGTATTTTATTCTATTCTATTCCCTAATTTTATTCTGTTTTTAATTTTATGCTATTCTTCTGAATTTTATACTATTCTCAATTCCATTTTATTTTGAATTTAATTCTATTCTGAATTCTATGCTATTCTAAAATTAAATTGTATTATGAATCTAATTCTTTTCTGAATTTTATTCTATTCTGAATTTTATTCAATTCTATTCTGAATTCTATTCTATTCTGAATTCTATTAAATGCTGAATTCTATTCTATTCTGAAATCTTTTCTGTTGTGAATTGTAAGCATTTCTGAATTTTGTTCTATTATGAATTTTATTCCTTTCTGAATTTTTTTCTATTCTCTATTCTATTCTGAAATTTATTCTACTCTGAATTCAATACTATTCTGAATTTATTCTATTCTATTCTGAATTTTGTACTATTCTGAATTCTGTTCTATTTTGAATTAAATTGTATTATGAATATAATTCTTTTCTGAATTTTATTCTATTCTCAATTTTATTCTATTCTGTTCTGAATTTTGTTCTGTTTTGAATTTTATGCTATTCTTCTGAATTTTATACTATTCTCAATTCCATTTTATTTTGAATTTTATTCTATTCTGAGTTTTATTCTATTCTATTCTGAATTTTGTACTATTCTGAATTCTGTTCTATTTTGAATTGAATTGTATTCTGAATTCTATTCTATTCTGAATTAAATTGTATTATGAATATAATGCTTTTCTTAATTTTATTCTATTCTGAATTTTTTTCAATTCTATTCTGAATTCAATACTATCATGAATTTCTTCTATTCTGTTCTGAATTTTATTCTATTCTGAATTTGATTCTATTCTATTCCCTAATTTTATTCTGTTTTGAATTTTATGCTATTCTATTCAGAATTTTATACTATTCTCAATTCTGTTCTATTTTGAATTTAATTCTATTCTGAATTTTATTCTATTCTATTCCCTAATTTTATTCTTTTTTTAATTTTATGCTATTCTATTCTGAATTTTGTACTATTCTGAATTCTGTTCTATTTTGGATTTAATTCTATTCTGAATTCTGTTC
>JAUCBL010000035.1:0-52816 GCA_033807585.1 Hydrophis major
AGATACAAGCAAATTGAAGGAGCCCCTATGGGATCTTCACTGTCACCCGTCATTGCAAACCTGTTCATGGAAGAATTCAAATCCAGAGCCCTGGCTAATGCCACCCACAAACCCAAACTATGGTTAAGATACATCGATGACACATTTGTGATTTGGCCCCATGGAAAAGAAAACCTAAACAATTTCCTAACACACCTAAACAGTACACACCCCAAAATCAAGTTCACCATGGAAATGGAAACAAACAAACAACTACCATTCCTAGATGTACTAATCTACAAAAAATCAGATGGCACACTAGGACACACCGTATACCAGAAGAAAACACACACTAACCGCTACCTCCACGCCCAATCCCACCACCACCCAGCACAGATAAACTCCGTGGCCAAAACACTACTTGGAGATAACACACACATAAAGACTGAACTATGCATCCTGACTAAAGTACTGATAGCCAACGGCTTCCACAAAAGCAAAATCACTGGCTTGATCCACAAAAACACACTGAGACATAGTGGAGACCTAGAAGATGAACAGACCTATGGAACAGCTGTCCTGCCCTACATAAGAGGTACTACAGACAAAATCAGTAAGATACTACACAGGCATCACATCAAGACTGCCTTCAAAACAGACAGAAAAATAGCAGACATCCTCAGAAACCCCAAAGACAAAATTGACCTGGAAAACCAAGGCATATACGAAGTCCCCTGTGCATCATGCCCGGCCACATACATCGGACAGACCAATAGAAGAATAAGTACCCACCTGGATGAACAGAAAAATGCAGTCAAAAAGCTGGAACACACTTCCTCACTAGTCCAACACATGAAAGCCACAGGTCATAGCATCGACTTCAATGGCACCAAAACCCTAGCCACTATCGAAAAGCCCAGCCACAGAATCATCAGAGAAGCCATAGAGATTGAAAAAGCATGAACAGAAGAGATGATTCCACCAGGCTGTCAAACATTTGGAAGCCTGCACTCACAAACAAAAAAATCTCCACACCACAAGCCAGGCAAACACCTGGGCACAAACAGATCCTCCCCTGATACCTCCAGCTCAAACACACCCCAACCAGGCACCCAGATGAAACCCAGCTTCCTAACAAATGATAGCGGTCCATTTTCTCAGAGCCAAGTTGCACTAAAAGCCTCCAATACAGGAACACAATGTTGCCAGCCAATCAAGACACAAAAAAAGCCACAAAAACAGACAGAAGATATTAGAAACACCAATCAAGCAGAACACAGCAAACTCCAAGACCAACAAACACAGACCAAGACTCCCAGGATGGGAGGATGAAGAAAAAAACCATTCTGGCACAGCAGTAGGCTAGCCCCAAATTTAAAACAGAAACGGCTGTGAAAGTCTGACTCACAGACAAACACAATACAGAAGCCTGATGATGGCAGATGAGATTCTGCTGGAACATTGCTACAACTTTAAAAGCACAACTACAATGATGTGGGAAAATACCCGAACAAAGCTGAATACTATATATATATATATTCAAATACATATAAGTATTGATGAATATATGAACAGCATGGCATCTCAGTATCATTAGTTTTGATACCAAATACTGTGTTTTCCCAAAAATAAGACCAGGTTTTATATTACTTGTTGCTCCAAAAGATGCATTACAGCTTATTTTCCAGTTAGGCCTTATTTGGGGGAAAGACAGTACTAAATGTGGCCGTCTGACTGACAACTGAGGTGTGTTTTTGGGTAGAGCTTATATCACGCACATCCTGAAAAATGTTGGGCCTTATTTTCTGGTTGGGCCTTATTTTTGGGAAAACAGAGTAGTAGTAATAATTGTCAATTAGTATCGACAATTTTAGTAATCTTAGTTACATTCATCATAACTCCGATCATTATAACGATGTTATACATAATTCACTCATCTTTCAACTTCCTTCCTCTACGTATGAATTTTGGAATATTATATAGAAATATGCATAACAATATTCCCCCCCCCTTTTCTAATTTCTACCTCTGTTCTGAATCTTAGTAGCACAAATCTTATATTCCATTTCTATCCATCATCTCTTCTTGTCTGTTTTAATATTTCAATTCTTGTTGGTTTTTTTGGCATGTTTCCCATACTTCTTCCTTGGGATTTTGTATAGATGACATGAATCAGGCTCATACCATTATCGTAACGTTACAGATATTACAATTAAAGTGGTTAACATCTATCCCCCCACCTATCCCTTCTAAAGTGACCGTGGAATAAGGAAGCACGGAAAAGGTATTTGCTGGGCCAAACAAACGACTCTCCCAAATTCATCCACCTGGGACTGACATTTCTGTGGCTGTGTGGGATCACAAGCCTCTTGGCCCATCTGAATGGGGCCAGGAAACAAAAATGGCATAGGGGCTGAGTCCCAGCTGTTCTTGGCTTTATTTAGCAAGACGGACAAGCGTTGGCAGGGACCCTTGGAGATCTTCTAGTCCAACCCCCTGCTCCAGCAAGAAATCCTATGCCATTTCAGACAAACGGCTGTCTAATCTCTTCTTCAAAACCTCCAGGGTGTTTTTCCCCCCTTCTCATTTCAGTTCAAATTTTTTCTCCTCTAATCTGAGATCTAGTCAGGGAGAAAAATGGGAAAAGCCATCTCCAAAATTTGGCATGACAGAGGCCCGAAAGCACATTCATTATCCAACAATCATTGATAACTGATTAATGATTGATTGCTTTGTAAGAACAGAGACAAGGAGATGGAGAGAGAGAGAGGGAGGGAGAGGGAGAGAGAGAGAGAGAGAGAGAGAGAGAGAAAGAGAGAGTAAAAGAGTGAAAGAGAAAAAGAGACAGAGACAGAAAGAGAAGGACAGAGAGAGTGAAAGAGAGAGATAGACAGAGTGACAGAAAGAGAAAGAGAGAGAGAGATAGACAGTGACAGAAAGAGAAAGAGAGAGAGAGACAGACAGAGAGAGTGAAAGAGAGAGAGAGACAGACAGAAAGAGAAAGAGAGACAGAGAAAAAGGGAGAGTGAAAGAGAGAAACAAAGTGACAGAAAGAGAGACAAAGAGTGTGAGAGACAGAGAGACAGAAAGAGAGTGAAAGATACACAGAGAGGAGAAGGAGAGAGAAAGAAAGAGAGAGAGAGAGGAAGGGAGAGAGAGGGAGAGAGAGAGAGAGAGTGAGAGAGAGAGAAAGAAAAAGTGAAAGAGAGGGAGAGAAAGAGAGGGAGAGAGAGAGAAGGAGAGAGAGAGAGAAAGAGAGTGAAAAAGGGAGAGAAAAAGAGACAGAAGGAGAGAGAAAGAGAGAGACAGAAAGAAAGAGAGAGAGAGAAAGAGTGAGAGTGAGAGAAAAAGAAAAAGTGAAAGAGAGAGGGAGAGAAAGAGAGAGAGAGAGAGAGAAAAAGAGAGTGAAAAAGAGAGGGAGAGAAAGAGAGAGAGAGAAAAAGAGAGAGACAGAAAGAAAGCGAGAGTGAAAGAGAGAAAGAGAGACAGAAAGAGAGTGAGCGACACACACACAGAAAGAGAGAGAAGGAGAACGTGAAAGAGAGAGAGAAAGAAAGAGAGAGAAGGAGAAAGAAAGAAAGAGAGAGAGAGAAGGAGAAAGAGATTCCAAGAGAGATGAAATCTGATGAACTTGTGACTCAAAGAATACCACATAACAGAGAATAAACAGACAGAGATTGATGGCACCCAGTTCATGACAAATATCAAGCTTAACAGGCAGGCTTCATGTACAGGCAGTCCTCAACTTACGACAGTTCATTTAGTGACCGTTCAAAGTTACAATGGCCCTGGAAGAAAGCGACTTGAGACCATTTTTCACTCTTATGACCGTTGCAACATCCCCATGTTCACATGGTCAAAATTCACATGCTTAGCAACCAGCTCCTATTTATGACGGTCGCAGCATTCCGGGGCCATATAGTCTCTTTCTGAGACCAGTGAAGTCAATTCACTTAACGACGATGTGACTAAACTGAAGAACTGGCCAGAGAGGTCGCAAAATGGGGGCCAAACGAGATGCCTTGCTTAGCGACACGCTCAATGGCAGTCGTAAGTCGAGGACTACCTGTCTTGGCTTAACCCAGTTCCGTACCAGGTAAAAAAAGTTCTTTTTTTGTTTACTTTCCAGGTGCAAACAGAGATATAAAACTTTGAGTCTTGGTAGTTTCAACTCTCAGAGGGGAAAAAAAATGGAGAAATGTGGTCCAGATACTCGACTTATAAAACTGTTCATTTAGCGACCGTTCCAAGTTACGATGGTGCTGAAAAAAACAGTGACTTCAGTCCATTTTTTCATACTTTGGTCCCAGGACCAACATTCAGCCGCTTGGCCACTGGTTCGTATTTATGACGGCTGCAGCGTGCCCCCTTTGCGACCTTCAGCAAGATAACATTTTGGCTCCATTGTGGTCGTAACTCCAGGACTACCCGTATACTTGCAAACTGAGGGTGCCACCAATCTGGCCTGCTAGAGACACGCTTGTCCTTCGCTGAATTCCCCATTGTGAGGAGGGGGGGAATTTTAACTTTTAACTATTAGTAGCTAGATCCCTGTGCTTCGCTACGAAACTACGTGGTTGGGCTCAGTTTTGGGGGAGAAAAATTGGGGGGGGGGGTAATTCTGCCTCTGCCTACCAGCATCCATCAGTATTCACCGGATGGACGCTAGGTCAGTGTGGGAGAGAGTGGAGGGCTGTTTGGAAACTGAAACAGTATTTACTGTGCAAGCAAGGAGACAGCAAGGAGCCTGGGCGTGGCTTAGCTCAACCGTTCTGGACTAAAGTGCTTGGTGCTGTGAAACTGAACCTCCTCTGCTTGTGTTTTGCCTTTGGAACAGATTTATTTTCTGGTCGGGAGGTGGAGTAGAATCCCTTAGCATCAGAGCACGTTAATAGTAATAATAATAGAGGAAATACTCTCAATGCTCTGAGGGCCATTTTGAAAAATCCTTTCTTAGTGAGCCCCAAGAAGCCGAGAGGAACATATGGGCCAAATTTCAAGTTTGTAGTCTTTACAGTTCTGGAGATTTTGTGATGATGTGTGAGTCATTTTTCACTTTGATAGATAGATAGATAGATAGATAGATAGATAGATAGATAGATAGATAGATAGATAGATAGATAGATAGATATGGATGGAGAGAGAGAGAGGGAGAGGGATGATAGGTAGGTAGGTAGGTAGAGATATAAATCTAGAGATAGAGATTTAGAGATAGAGATAGATCTAGAGATATCTATCTATCTATCTATCTATCTATCTATCTATCTATCTATCTATTTCATTACCCAGGTTTTTGACTATATACTGTTTATTATATTTATTGTTCTATGCTGGGAGGGACATTTCCTCACTGGTAGACCAAGGTTTTCGGGTGCTGAGGTGCCTCAATCTTCCTCTTTCTTTCCTTCTTTTTTGCCAGCAATTCGTGCAAGTCCGTGTCAAGCCAAACTTTATGTGGATCGGATTGACGGACAGCAGTGGCAGCTGGAAGTGGGTGGACGGCTCGTCCTACACAATGGTCTCACGGTAGGTTCAACTGGAGGGGTTTACCCTGCACCCAGAATTCCCCTTTGACTCTCCATCGATGGTCACTCAACCCTGAGGGGAACCCTCAAGGCCATCTACACAGACCCCTCCTCCGTGTTTAGCACAGCAGGGGAATTCTGGGAAGGCATCTCAAATCTGTTGAATGCTTGCTCTACACAGCTGGTCCTCATCTTAGGACAGATTGCCCGATGCCCATTCAAAGTGAGGGCAGACTTTTTTAAACCCCTACTACTGGTACCTGTCCTCACAGTTACTTCTGCGGAGTTTACACACACACACACACCTCACTCCCAGGGCATGGGGTCCTATTTTGTGTGTGCTGCTTCGTATTTATGACAGGGTCCTGCAGTCACGTCACTGCCACTGGCGACTATTTTGGAAAAGCTGGGCTGGCATCCCTTAATGGGCAGGGGTTTGGACTAGATGACCTACAAGGTCCCTTCCAACTCTGATTATCAGTTATCTGCCAACTTAACAACTTGTGCTGACTTGTTTTAAGACCACTGTCAAAACAATTATCAGACCAGGTTGCAGGGTAGTGCCTCGGGTTACAACCGCAATGACTTCTGAGGAACGTTCCAAACAACCAGCAGGTCATAATTCGAGAACTAGAGGAAGCCCTTGATTTACTTATGGCCCAAAAGTTTCCTTGTTAAGCGAGACAGTTGTGGAGTGAGTTTGGTCCTCATTTTATGGCCTTTCCTGCCACGGGTTGTTAAGGGACTCCTTGTCAGAAGGTCGTAAAAAGGGGAGTCTGTGAGCCCCGAGGAAGAAAAACTGTGACCATCATAGACATGAATCACTTTCCAACAGTCTGAGTTTTGATCCCACGGCCCTGTGGATGCCGCGACCGTCTTTTCTTGTCCCAGGTAAATCTTGTCCGAGAGTTCCTAGGACAAGCGGTTCAACACTACAAAGGCTTCCATACAAAATTAATTTTATTGGATTCTATCAGGCATCCTCAAGGTATAACTCACAGTTATGCTGAGGTTCATCTAATGTCCAATCTTTGCATTGTCACCTCCCTAGTGTGAAAAAGATGCTTCTCTCCATCCCATAGTGTTATAGCAAAGGAAAAATCCAGCATGATGCTGGGCTCCAGGTAAGAATCCCCCCCAAAATCCCCCAGCCCAACCAGAGGTCAGTTCAGTGACCCGTCAGGGTTACAGATGTGACCATATGACACGAACTACAACATCGCCCAAGAGGCATTAACTACATTTCCCATGGAACATTCCCTTAAGGGGACAGCTCTCGTTCCCAAATTAACTATATAGGGTCTAACCAGCACAGGTCGTAAGTGTGGGATGTCGTGACTTTGAATGATCACTAAATGAACTGTTGTAAGTCAAGAACTACCTTTATTTTATTTTGTTTTGGTTTACTTTATTCTATTTTACTTTATTTTACTTTACTTTATTTTAGTATCTTATATTTTATTTTATTTCAATATTTTATTTCATTTTAGTTTAGTTTTTTAGTTTACTTTACTATTTTATATTGCATTTTATTTTTAATATTTTTTATTTTACTATTTTATATTACATTTTAGTTTAATTTAGTTTTTTATTTTAGTATTTTATATTTCATTTCATTTTATTTTACTATTTTTTTCATTTTATTTTACTATTTTATTTTATATTATTTTACTATTAGTGTTTTATCTTGCATTTTATTTTACTTTACTATTTTATATTGCATTTGATTTAGTATTTTATGTTTCATTTGATTTTAGTATTTTATTTTAGTAGTTTATATTGCATTTTCTTTTATATTGCATTTTATTTTAATATTTTATATTGCATTTTATTTTAGTAGTTTATATTGCATTTTATTTTACTTTCCCATTTTGTTTTAGTTTATACTTTGCTTTCGTTTTGTGCTTTCAAGCATATTTGTCATGATTGTTGGAAGGCATGAATCTCTTTCTTAACCATGTCTGAATCCAATCCCTATCCTGTCTCTCTTTCTCTGTCTGGCCCAGGGACTGGTGCCCAGAACAGCCGGACAACTGGTACGGCCACGAACTGGGAGGCGGAGAGGACTGTGCCCACCTTCACCGCAACGGCTGCTGGAATGATGACCACTGCAGTCGCCTTTATGGCTCCGTCTGTGAGATGGAGATGGATAAATAAAGGGGGGATGCTGGAGGAGGAAGACCACTGACCCAGCATTGTCCCCCTTTCCCCCCTTGGTTTGGACTGGATGCTGGCTTGATGCATTTGATTCGCACTCAAAATGGCCGCTTGCTTCCATCTTGAAACCGAGCCTGTGTGAACTTCCGGCCTTTGATGCCTCCCTTGTTCCTCCTCCCTTCCTCGCTCTAGGTCCAAACTTGACAGGTAGTCCTTGACCCTTACGAATCTCTTTGGTTTAGTGACAGTTCGAAGTTACGACGATGCTAAAGAAAGGGCTTGATCCAAATTGGAAAGGTTTAGCAACTGGCATGTACTCATGCTTGTTTGCAGGCTCCCCCTTTTAGGGGAACCTTCTTGACAAGCCAGGGGAAGCCGGATTCACTTTGTGACTCGCTGAATGACGGCAGGGATTTGCTCAGCAACGGCAGCCAGGAACATCGTTCTTTCCTGGAGCAAAAACTCACTTAGCAACTGTCTCACTTAGCAACCGAAATGTTGGGCCGAACTGCAGCCATGAGGTAGTCCTCAACTTACGACGAACATGGAGCCCAGAATTTCCATTTTTAAGTCAGGGCAGTCTTAAATCAAAGGCAGGCATCATGACCGGATCCAATTTGATGCCTTCGTGTGTGTGTGTGTGTGTGTGTGTGTGTGTGAGAGAGAGAGAGACGGTCATTAAGTGAGCACCATAAGGAAATCGGATGTATTCCTATGCGCATTTTTGGAAACAGGGAAAAATATATCACCAAAACCAATAAATAAATAAGGGTCAGGTGACCGCCGAACTTCAGAATTGGGACACAAGTAGATTTTGGGGTGGTCTGAACAGTTGCTCGTTGGTCGTAAGTCGAGGATTACCTGCCTGCTTTGACTGCATACTTAGCGGAAGAGGACAATGGTCAGAGGTACGAGTTAAATTTGACCTCTTCCTCTGCTATGAGGGAGCATTTTGTTCGATGTGTGTATCATAGATATAAATCGTGCATTAAAGGATACTATCAGATCCATCCGATCGAGTCCTCAGCATTAATCAGGCAAGGAATCTGGTTGCCTGCAGGAATAAGTAGATTTTGGCGAGTGAGAATGCAGAATAACGGAGTTGGAAGGCACCTTCAAGGTCTTCTAGTCCACCCCCACCCCCATCCCTGCCCAAGATCATAAAAACATAGGGCTGGAAGGGACTTTGGAGGTCTTCCAGTCCAACCCTGCCCCCTGTCCAATATGATAGAAACATAGGGCTGGAAGGGGCCTTGGAGGTCTTTTAGTACAACCCCTTGCCCATGATCATAGAAACATAGGGCTGGAAGGGACTTTGGAGGGCTTGAAGTCCAAACCTCCCCACCTGTCCAATATGATAGAAACATAGGGATGGAAGGGGCCTTGGAGGTCTTTTAGTACAACCCTTGCCCATGATCATAAAAACATAGGGCTGGAAGGGACTTTGGAGGGCTTCAAGTCCAAACCTCCCCACCTGTCCAATATGATAGAAACATAGGGCTGGAAGGGGTCTTGGCGGTCTTCTAGTCCACACACCCCCACCCCCACCCCCATCCAAGATCATAGAAACATAGGGCTGGAAGGGGCCTTGGAGGTCTTCTAGTCCAACCCCCTGCCCATGATCATAGAAACATAGGGCTGCAGGGGACTTTGGAGGTCTTCTAGTCTAAGCCCCCTGCTAAGGCAGTTGACCCTTACAGAATAACAGGAGTGGGAAGGGACCTCGGAGGGTCATCTAGCCCAACCCCCTGCTCAGAAGTGGGAAGGGACCTCGGAGGTCATCTAGTCCAATCCCCTGCTTGGGCAGGAGACCCCTTTACAGAATAACAGGAGTTGGAAGGGACCTCAGAGGTCATCTAGCCCAGCCCCCTGCTTGGGCAGGAGAGCCTATGCCATTCCAGACACTGTCCAATCTCCTCTTTAAAACCTCCACTGTTGGAGCACACACAACCCCTGGGTCACCTACAACACCCCACTGATGTCTAGTCCTTGCGTCTTCCCGCGAAAACGCCCATCCAAAAATCCCCAGGTTCTGGCAGACATGACTCGCAAAGTAGCAGCTGCTTTTGTAGGTGCCCAAACGTGTTTTCTGGCTCAGGTCGGATGGGCCGAGCCCGTTCGTCCGCCCGTCCGTCACGGAGCAGAAAAGGATGTGATGAGACACCTCTGGGATGGCTATGTCTGATTGACTCACCTGCCTTAAGTCAGGGCGTGAAACCAAGGTCAAGTTGGATTGACAACACTTCTTCCTTTAGCAAGAAGGAAACATCTCCAAACCCTTGGATGGAGAGCTCTGAACAGGAGTCCCCAACCGTGGCCACTTTAAAGTCTTGGGCACTTCTTAAAATTTCCGAAGTTGATTGAAGTACCACAGGACCCATCTTGCAAATATTGCTGGGGAATTCTGAGAGTTGAAGTCCACCTCTCTTTAAAGTTGCTAAGTTTGACAAATACAGGGCCCGTCTTGCAAATATCGCTAGGGAATTCTGGGAGTTGAAGTCCACCTCTCTTTAAAGTTGCTAAGTTTGACAAATACTGGGCCCGTCTTGCAACTATCGCTAGGGAATTCTGGGAGTTGAAGTCCACCTCTCTTTAAAGTTGCTAAGTTTGACAAATACTGGGCCCGTCTTGCAAATATCGCTGGGGAATTCTGGGAGTTGAAGTCCATCTCTTTTTAAATCTCCAAGGTCAAGAAGCACTGAGCGCTGAGTCTATCTTGCAAAGCATGTTCACTGAGGAATTCCAGACTCCACCTCTTTTAAAAGTTGCTAAGTTTGACAAACACGGATTTAAACCGTGCTGAGCCTGGAGGGAGAATTCTGGGAGCGGAAGTTCATACCTTTCTTCAAAGTTGCCACCTTGGAGATAGGCTGCCCTTCAGGGAAGCCTTCCCCCCCCCATGGTGCCGAGACGGCTGGGGTTGACCCGAGACTGCTGACTCAGGTCCCAGACTCCGGTGAGTCACCCAGCAGCTGAGCCTGAGAATCCCCTGCAAGTTTGGCAACGCTGGAACAACGCAAGGCACACAACCTTGGCAGCCAGGGCTGTGCGTTCAAACCAGCACGGGCGACTCTTACGTGCGACTGGGAACGAGGGCCTCGGGACAGCGCTGTGGAGGCGGGCATTGGCACGGCCAGCTTTCCATTTAGGGGAATCTGGTTGGTTTGGTTTCTTACCTGGGAAACAGGGCCGGGCCAGAGACGGGGGCGTAATTAAGCCGGTGGAATTTGGTGAGCGCTAAATAAGAAGACAATAAGGCAGCCTAGCCTTCTTTTCCCGAACCTGGGATTTGAGGCCAATTGTAAAATACCAGAATAACAGATCATCAGAGGCAGAAGGGACCCTGGAGGTCATCCAGTCCAACCCCCCTGCCCAAGCAGGAGAGACACTAGACATTTTTCTGACAGATGGGAGTCCAATCTCTTCTTGAAAGCCTCTAGGGATGAAGCTCCAACAATTCCTAAATAACAGAATAATAACAGTTGGAAGGGACCTTGGAGGTCATCTAGTCAACTCCCCCCACCCAAGTGGGAGACCCTACCCTATTTCTGACAATTGCAGTCCAATCTTTTCTCCAAAGCCTGCAGGGATGAAGTTCCCACAACTTCTCAGGGCAACTTTTGTTCCATGGGTTGAATCCTCACCTTACAAGAATCCATTGAGGGGTTGCCCAAAGTTTCAAACTGGAAAAAAGTGACTTGGGAACCGTTTCTCACACTTATGACCATTGCAGTCATGGGAACAACGTTCAAATGCTCGGCACCTGGTTTCGTATTTGTGACAGTGACAGCGATCCTCCCGCCATTTAACAGCACCGTTACTTCGTGAGCAAGGGCAGCAGTTCACTTAACAACTGTGGTTGTAAAAGGTCATAAAACGGGGGCAAAACTCATGTAACTGAGCCACCGAAATTTTGGGCTCGATTGTGGTCCTACGTCAAGTGCTACTAAGGGTACAGTGTTTCCTCCTCCCCTCCCGTTGCTTCCCACAACAACCTCCCTGCTATGTAGACCGAGTTGTCTGAGAAAGAGAGAGGGAGAGAGAGAGATTGAAAGAAAGAGAGAGAAAGAAAGAGAGAAAGAAAGGAGAGAAAGAAAAAGAAAAAGAGAGAAAAAGAAAGAAAATTGAAAGAGACAGAAAGAGATTGAAAGAGAGAGAAAGTGTCTGAGAGAAAGAGAGAGAAAAAGTGAGACAGAAAAAGGAGAAAGAAAATATAGAAAGACAGAGCAAGAGAGAAAGAAAAAGAGAGAAAGAAAGATTGAAAGAGAAAGTGTGTGAGAGAAAGAGAAAGAGAAAAAGTGAGATAAAAGAGAAAGATTGAAAGAAAGAGATTTAAAGAAAGAAAAATAGAAAGACAGAGAAAGAGAGAGAGAAAGAAAGAGAAAGAGAAAAAGAAAGAAAAAGTGTGAGAGAGAGAGAAAGAAAGGAGAGAGAAAGAGAAAGGAAGAGAGAGAAAGAGAGAGAGAAAGTGTGAAAGAGAAAAAGTGAGACAGAAAAAGAAGACAGAGAAAGAGAGAGAGAGAGAGAGAAAGAAATTGAAACTGTCCCGCCCCTGGCAACCCCAGCACCGAATGCCAACCGAACGGCGACTCTACCGGAAGAAAGCGGGATCCCAGCTGCGAGACCACCCCCCACCGCCCACCCCCCATCATACACCGCCGCCGGTCTCATGGGTGGGGGGGTGTTCTTCCATCTACTGGACGACTCGCGGCGGGACGCGATTGGCAGGGGATGATAGCAGGGCCGACCAGGGGATGTCCCACCCCCCACCCCCAATTAGAGGTTCGGGGTTTACAGATTTACAGAATTAAAAGGGACCTTGTAGGTCATCTAGTCCAACCCCCGCCAGAATACTTTGTCATACCTCTGAACTCCTGTTTAAGTGACTCGGATTGGAGGGGGCAGGAAAGGTTGAAACCCCACCACCACCCGGGACCCCGGAGGAGGTCTTTGCCCAGTCGGCTCCGGATTGCGGCGAGGCTCCGTCGCTGAGCGGGGCAGAAGCATCGTCGCCGCCGGCACCCCCCCCACCTAGCGAGCGGGGTTGGACTAGATGACCTCCAAGGTCCCTTCCAACTCTGTTAATCTAATTAAAACCCGGGGCGGGGAAACGAATCCTGCCCGCCTCCCGCCGCTCCCACCACTATTAAAGAGCCGCCGGCAGCGCCCAGAGAAAGCAGATCCGACCCGCCGCGCTTCGTTTCGACGCTCCGAGACCCCCGCCAGGTAAGGAGACACCCCCCTCTCGCGATCGCACCTGGTGTGTGGGGGGAACTGTCGAACTCCCCCCCCCGCCCATCTCTTATTTTGCCCCCCCCCTGCTGGAGGGATCCTAATCGGGGACTCTCTTCCCCCTCCAGCCACCGCGGGGGTGGGGGCTTCTCAGGACGGGACCCTCCCCCGCTTTAGGGCAGGGGGAGGACCCCAGGTCTCATCTTCCTCTTCCTTTCGCCTGATGGGAGCGGAGGCTTTCCCTCCCTCACTTTTACTGCTGAGCTGGTCGGCTTCTCCTTTTGATACCCACCCCTCAATTCCCATCCCCCTCCCGGAAGAGGGAAGGGCCGGTGGCCCACCCAAAGCTGCCCTCCCCGCTCCCAGTCTTGCGAGAGTAGCAGGATCTCTCCACTGGGACGTCCCAGTCCTGGGAACCGCCCCTCCCATCTGGCCGGGGTGGCGTCCCTTCCCCGCCCGTCCCCTCCCCCGGGGTCCCAGCGCCGCGCGCTTGCCTTCAACCCCCCTCCCCTTTCCTTTTCTACCCCCAACTCCGAAAAGTGTGGGTGGAGGGAAGCAGATCCAATAATTGTGGGTGGGGTTGGAAAAAGTACCAGGTGATGCTAAAAAATTAGGCTTGTTTGTTTATTCGTCTGTCCATCTGTCTCTCTCTCTGTGTCCATCTATATTCCTCTCTCTTTCTTTCTCTCTCTCTCTCGCTTTCTATCTGTATTTCACTCTCTCTGTCTCCTTCTTTTTATTTCTATCTTTCCATATCCATCTATTTTTCTATATTTCTCTCTCTTTTTATCTATATCTACTTTTCTATCTTTCCATCTGCCTTTTCTATTTTTCTATCTACATCACTCTTTTTCTGTTTCTCTCTTTCTATCTGTATCTCTCTCTCTCTTTCTTTTTCCATCTATCTTTCTATATCTCTATTTCTCTCTATATATATATAAAACTATATTTTTCTATCTTTCTACATCTATATCACTCTTCCCCTTTCTATCTTTCTTTCTATTTATATTTCTCTCTTTCGATCTGTATTTCTCTCTGTCTCCATCTTTTTATCTTTCTATCTTTTCATATCCATCTCTTTCTATATGTCTCTCTATTCCTCTCTATTTTTCTATCTTTCCATCTGTCTTTCTCTCTCTATTTTTCTATCTACATCTATATCGTTCTTTCTTTTTCTATTTCTCTCTCTTTCTATATGTATCTCTCTGTCTTTTTAATCTTTCTATATCCATCTTTCCATATCTATATCTATATCTATCTATTTTTCTATCTTTCTATCTACATCTATATCACTTCCTCTATCTTTCTATCTTTGTTTATCTCTCTTTCTATCTATATTTCTGTTTCGATCTGTATCTCTCTGTCTCTATCTTTTTATCTTTCTATCTTTTCATATCCATCTATCTTTCTATATCTCTATGTATTTCTCTCTCTTTCTATCTACATCTACTTATCTTTGTCTTTCTTTCTCCCTCTCTCTCTATATATATATATTTCTCTCTCTCTCTCATTTTATATATATGTGTGTGTGTGTGTGTGTGTATACCTAACTTTCTATATATCTATATCTATATCTATCTATCTATCTATCTATCTATCTATCTATCTATCTATTATGCCACCCTTCACTGTTACAGTGACTCTGGATTACAATACAGCTAGTCCTCCACTTTACAACTATTCATTTAAAAACTGTTTAAAATTACCCTGAGAAAAACTGACTTATGACCATTTTTTACCCTTAACAACTGTTGCAGCATCCTTATGATCCCGCAATCAAAATCTGGATGGTCGCAGCGTCCCGGGGCCAAGAGCTGCCCTTTTGTGACCATCCGACAAGCAAAGTCAATCGGGAGGGGAGGCCGATTCACTTAACAACGGCGGGAAGAAAAGTTGTTGAAATGGGGCTAAATTGTGCTGATAAGTCAAAGGCAATAACATCAATCATCCTCTTTTAACGTCCTTGCATCGGGTGGAGTCTGGGCAACTGAATAGAACTAGCAAAGTGTTTAATGGCCGGATGCTTTTCCTGTCACCAATGTGGAGTTTTGTACCGCAGATATATTCTCATTGTGCCCAGAAAGAGAAATAGCTGCCTCTACCCAGGATCGAACTCACAGCCTCCTGATTGTGAGGCAAGAGCTTCACCTCTAGGCCACTGTACTACTGTAATACAATATTATAATAGATATATATATACATATATATATATAATAGACCACCACTCATTTCCATTCCACAATGGAGTCCCAAATTTGAACTCCAACTGAATGGAGCTAGATTGTGAGGCCAGAGCTCCACCACTAGGCCACTGCACCACATCATAAATACTGAGTGTTTTTAATGGCCAGATGCCTTTCCTGTTGCCAGGGCTGAATTTTGTTCGGCAGATATATTCTCAGTGTGACCAGAGAGAGAAATATCTAACTAGGATCGAACTCACAGCCTCCGGATTGTGAGGCCAGAGCTCCACCTCTAGGCCACTGTGCTACTCCTGAACCATATAATAATAAAATATATATATATTAAATAAATCGAATAAAAAGTGCCAAAGGATTAAAATTCGGAGGATGAAAAACAGGAGGGCCGATCCAGCACACTCCAAATCACGTGCCCCCTGCTTGTCTCCCCACAGGTGTTTTTGTGAGGATGCCGGATACTTGCCAGGGTCCAGGCCGGCCCGGCCCGCTGGTGACCCTGAACGTCGGGGGCAAGGTCTATAGCACCACTCTGGAAACCTTGACTCGCTTCCCAGACTCCATGTTGGGCGCCATGTTCCGAGATTGCCAACCGGCCCTCCTGGACAGCTGTGGGAACTACTTCATCGACCGTGATGGCAAGACTTTCCGCCACGTCCTGAATTTCCTCCGTTTCGGCCGCCTGGATCTGCCAGAGGGCTACACAGAACTATCCCTGCTGAGGGCTGAGGCGGATTTCTACCAGATCCGTCCACTCCTGGAGGAGCTGCAGCGGGTTGAGGCGGAGCGGTGGCGCCGACAGAGCAACGCGGTGCTCCACGCCGATGTGGCGGTGACCTCACGCCGGCTGCATTTCAATGTGCACTGCGGGCCTCAGAACTACGAGCTGAGCTCATGCATGGTGGAGGTCTTCACCGCAAACGTTTTCTGCACCGACCAGCACTTCCTGGCTGGGCTGCGGAGACACCTGGGTCGCCGTGAGGGTGCCAACGGGAATGTGGACAGACAGGTGGACCCATCACCAAAAGAATCGGGCCTTCCCAAAACTCAAGCAACCCTCCGGGAAGCTGGAGGATGGAAGCAATGGTCGACCAGCCACCAGAGAATTTGTCTGGACAACTCTGAGGACGAAGACATGGTGACGGATGATGAGATGCCGGACAGTTCTCCAGAAGGGTCCGGTGTGGAAGCTGCCATGATGTGCCACCACCTGTGCTTGGAGTGGGCCCCTTGCCCGGCTGGGCTGCCAGCCGCGGAGTATACCAAACAGAAGTTCCACCGGCTACGGGTGAACGGGCATGAGATCCGCTCCTCTCACCAGTTCCTGGAGGAGGTGCTGAAGGTGGCCTTGGCTCAGGGCTTCCGGGTGGATTCGGTCTTCCCGGATCCGGCCGATATCCTGAATGCCCGTTCTTTGCGTTTCGTGCGACAGTGAAAGAGCTCAGCCAAATGTCGGGGGCAGGGAGGGGGAGCATGGAGGCAGCCCAGAGCAGCCGACGCTACCGCGAGAATGGACCGAGAAGGTAAGCAGGAGCATCTGTGGGAAATAGTGGAAGGGTTTCCCGCCTGAGCACGGGGTCAGACTAGAAGACCTCCAAAGGTCCCTTCTGTTATGTGACACCTGTATCTTATGTGTCAGATTGCGGAGAGGCTCTGTGGCTGAGTGGGGCAGAAGCAGTGGAAAGCTCATAAAAGAGGGCCAAACTGGCTTTAACAAAACGGCTCGCTTAGCAACAGAAATTTCGGGTCCATGGTGGTCATAAGTCAAGGACTACCTGTGTAGATGGGCAACTCGGAAGCCCGAAATTGCGACTGGTGGAGGGGGGGAGACCAAAGCACGAGCCGTTCTGAACTAGGGTTAACAGATAACAGTTAATCAGAGTTGGAAAGGGAACTTGTAGGTCATCTAGTCCAACCCCCCACCCACCCAAGCAGGAGACCCTACCCCATTTCTGAAAAAAAGGAGAGAAAGGGAAGGGAAGGAAGGAAGGAAAGTAGGAAGGAAGGAAGGAAAGAAGAAAAAGAAAGAAAAAAGAGAAAAAAGAAAAGAAAACCAGAGTCAGAAGGGATCTTGTAGGTCATCTAGTCCAACCCCCTGCCCATCCAAGTAGGGGACCCTACCCCATTTCTGAAAGAAAGGGAAGGGATGGAGAAAGGAAGGAAAGACCGCTTGATGGGGGGGGTCAGACTAGAAGACCTCCAAGGTCCCTTCCCACTCCTGTTTATTCTCTCTCCCGCTTGACGGGGGGGGTCAGACTAGAAGACCTCCAAGGTCCCTTCCCACACCTGGTTATTCTCTCTCCCGCTTGACGGGACGGGGGTCAGACTAGAGGACCTCCAAGGTCCTTCCCTGCTCAATGGCTATTCTGAAGAGCGGAGAAGAGCCACCCTGCCTGGCCCAGGCAGCGAGTGGTACTGGGGATGCTGGGGAGGGGGTCCGAGGGAGGAGGGAAAGTCGGGATGGGGTGGCGGGACGACAAACCGGCCATTGTCTGCAACGCATAGTCACCCTTTTGTGCGCTTCGACTCCCAGGGGCCTCATGGGTTCCCTCCCCCACTTTTTTCTTCTGCCCCCCTCCCCAACCCCCCCCCCTTTCTAGATCCCACTGTCGCCTCTGGACGTAGCCGACACGGAAGAGCCACGGACGGGATTCTCCTCCAAGCATTGTTCATCTTGGGCTCCGGCGAGGGAGGGTCTCTGGGGGGGGGGGTGAGGAAGCTGATGGATGGGGGCAGGGAGGGAGGGAAGGGGGCGGGAATGACATCCCCCTGTGAACGATGACATCGCGAGGCCCTCGTGGGGGTCATTGGCACGGGCCGCAGAAGTCCTCGACTTACGACGGGTCACTTAAAGCGAGAGTTCAGAGGTAGAAGTGACTGTGAGGGTGGGGGTTGGACTAGATGACCTACAGGATCCCTTCCAACTTTGTTAATCTGTAAACCGGAACCCACCCCCCCAGGGGTCACTTAAGAGTTCAGAGGTAGGACTGACTATGAAAGTGGGGGGTCAGACTAGATGACCTAAAAGGTCCCAATGTGGTAAATCTGTAAATCGGATGCACACCCCTGGATCATTTAAGCAAGAGTTGAGAGGTAGGGCCAACAAAGTGGGGGTCAGACTAGATGACCTACAGGGTCCCTTCCAACTTGGTAAATCTGTAAACCAGAAGATTCTCCCCCACGGGCCACTTAAGCAAGAATTCAGAGGTAGGACTGACTATTAAAGTGGGGGTCAGACTAGACGACCTACAGGGTCCCTTCCAACTTGGTAAATCTGTAAACCAGAAGATTCCCCCCCATGGGCCACTTAAGCAAGAATTCAGAGGTAGGACTGACTATTAAAGTGGGGGTCAGACTAGATGACCTACAGGGCCCCTTCCAACTTGGTAAATCTGTAAACCAGACACCCCACACAAACACAAACACAAAAGTTACAGGTAGAGTCCTCGGCTTATGGCCAGAATTGAGCCCCAAATTTTTTTTCATGTAACCCCAGGATACCACAGATTGTTGTACCACAGATTGTTGGCCCCAGTGGCCAAGCGTCTGAATCCACGGTTGTAAGTGTGAAAAATGGTCACTTTTTCAAGAGAGGTCACGTTGAACGGTCGTTGAACGACCTGTTGTAACTCGAGGAGTAGCTGTACTCCACATTGGGCGGGGGGGGGGAATAAATCCATGAGAATTTAAGGGGTTCAGCTAGTCCTCGTTTTATGACTGTATACTTAGAGACTGTCCAGAATTACAACGGACCTCTGGGGGGATTGGGGGGGAGGATAGGGGCATTCTTACAACCCGGTTCTGAGGTTTTGACGTATCCTGTGTCTACAAGTCCAGTTCTTAGAACCCAGCCTGTTTTTATAGCTATTTATAGCCATTTTATAGCCATTACCCCCCCCTCCAGTCATCTGACTCGTTTAATGACCAAAAACCGGCATGTCCTTCTCGTTTTTGGGATCAAAGCCTGCCTGGAGACAACTATTGGCTGATCGGACTCCCATCTGTCAGAAATGGTTGTAGAGGTTCTCCTGCTTGAGAGGAGGGAGGTTGGACTAGATGACTTACAGGGTCCCTTCCAGCTCTGTTATTCTATATTCAATGGAAGTTGCCTTCGGAAGTCGTGGGAGCTTCATCCCTGGAGGCTTTCAAGAAGAGACTGGACTGCCATCTGTCAGGAATGGTGTAGGGTCTTCCGCTTGGGCAGAAGGGGGTTGGACTAGATGACCTCCAAGGTCCCTTCCAACTTGGTTATTATTCTGTTATTCAGAAATTGTGGGATCTTCATCCCTGGAGGTTTTCAAGAAGAAATTGGACTGCCATCTGTCAGAAATGGTGCAGGATCTCCTGCTTGGGCAGGGTTTGGACTAGATGACCTCCAAAGTCTCTTCCAGCTCTCTTACTCTATTAAGGATGGATCTCGTTGTTGAGGTTGTGGGAGCTTCAACCCTGGAGACTTCCAAGAAGAGACTGGACTGCCTTCTGTCAGAAATGGTGCAGGATCTCCTGCTTGGGCAGGGTTTGGACTAGATGACCTCCAAAGTCTCTTCCAGCTCTCTTACTCTATTAAGGATGGATCTCGTTGTTGAGGTTGTGGGAGCTTCAACCCTGGAGACTTCCAAGAAGAGACTGGACTGCCTTCTGTCAGAAATGGTGCAGGATCTCCTGCTTGGGCAGGGGGTTGGACTAGATGACCTCCAAAGTCTCTTCCAGCTCTCTTACTCTATTAAGGATGGATCTCGTTGTTGAGGTTGTGGGAGCTTCAACCCTGAAGACTTCTAAGAAGAGACTGGACTGCCTTCTATCAGAAATGGTAGGGTCTCCCGCTTGGACGGGTGGGTGGGGTTGGATTGGATGACCTACAAGGTCCCTTCCAGCTCTGATTATCTGTTATCTGAACGAATCACAGTGGTGGCTGAACAACTATTGCAAAAAACCCAAAAAGGGTCAAAATCAGGTTGCTCCCATGGTTCGAGCTGCTTTTTATGACCGTCTTGACTTACGACCGCAATGGTTGGGTTCCAGGACAGTTGTAATTCGAGGACTACCTATTGTGAAGTAATCTTCCAGATTCCCCAATGTTCCACTCCTGTGCATAATTAATATAACTTGGGGGTGGGATATGCCTGTAATTAATGGGGTGTTTATTGTTTCCCTTCCTCTTTTCTTAACCTCTTATGCTTCTCATTTATGGCGCACTTTTCACACACCATTCCCATTCCCAGATTCCCATTTCTGCAGGGAAGAAGGGAAGGAAGGAAGGAAAGAAAGAAGGGAAGGGAAGGAAGGAAAGAAGGGAAGGAAGGAAAGGGAAGGAAAGAAAGAAGGGAAGGAAGGAAGGAAAGAAGGGAAGGAAGGAAGGAAAGAAAGAAGGGAAGGGAAAGAAAGAAGGGAAGGGAAGGAAGGGAAGAAAGAAGGGAAGGGAAGGAAGGAAAAAAAGAAGGGAAGGGAAGGAAGGAAAGAAGGGAAGGAAGGAAGGAAAGAAGGGAAGGGAAGGAAGGAAAGGAAAGGAATAAGGGAAGGAAAGAAAGGAAGGAAGGGAAGGGAAAGAAGGGAAGGAAAGGAAGGAAGGGAAGAAGGGAAGGAAAGGAAGGAAGGAAAGAAGGGAAGGAAGGACAGAAAGGAAGGAAGGGTAGGAAGGAAAGAAAGGAAGGAAGGGTAGGAAGGAAAGAAAGGTAGGGAAGGATGGAAGGATGAGAAGGAAGGAAGGAAAGTAGGAAAAGAAGGAAGGAAGGGAAGGGAAGGATAGCAGAATAAAACATAATAACTCATCTAGAAGAGACCTTGTAGGTCATCTAGTCTAGCTGGAAAGGAAGGAAGGAATCCTGACAGCCAGTGGAAAGGGACTCGACTCCCTAGCCAGGAAAGGGCATGACTCCCACTGGGGACGATGGGAGATGTAGTCCAAATCTTCCCCTCCTCTGAGAGGCAGAAGAATGGCTCCCTTAGGAACCCAGATCGGTTTTCCTGGGGTGTTTTTCGCCTTTCAGGTGGCAAACCAGACACACAACTAGAAGGGGACAACACGTTCTCAGCTTGGGGTGAAGAATGTTGTCATACAAACATTGTGTAGGTTGATTTCACACACACACACACACACCCTTCGAGAGCAATGCGAGAACCTGCCTGTTTGGAGTGGGATGGCTTTGTGTGATTGCCATGTGACAACAATAAAGCTTAGCAATGTTGTGTCTTTCTCTGTGTGGTCGTCATTCTCTTTTAACAATATCTTACGGGATGGAATCAGGGTGACTTGAATGGAGCTGAGTGCTTTAGTGGCCAGATGCCTTTCCTGTTGCCAGGGTGGAGCTATATTTGGCCTCTGCCTGGGATTGAACTCACAGCCACGCCTCTGGGCCACCGCAGCCGCTCTGTTTTTTTCCCGTGTAGATCTTTGGTGTGAAATCTAGGATCCCAACCCATAGGGGGGACCGTTGCCTCATTTAATAACCGAGGTGCTCATTTTGCGACTCGCAGAGGTGACTTCACACAACCAGCCACCGCAGAAAAAGTCATAAAACCACAATCTCTCTGCGGGGTTTCCTCCATTCCTGTTCGGGAAAATTAAACTAAACCTGCGAAGGCTGCGGGCGTTTGAAGTGAGACTTTTGGGGGGCTGCACCAGTATAAATTCAAGGGGTTGCATTATGGATTGGGGGGGAACAGGGGGGGTGTTGGGAGGGAGGGCACAACAGCTAAGTAGAGATTTGGCGCGCATGGAATTGATTTGCATTTGAGCAGGGGATTTTTGTGCGTGTATGCATTAAAGGGTTTGCTGGAAATATACCAGCTGCCTATGATCAATGAGAGTATGGGTTGAACAGTGGTTTTGTCCTCTCGGATTTGGTGGTTTTCCTGCAGACGTTTCATGCCCCAACTAGGGAATAACATCAGTGCTAAAAGGGAATGAGAAGGAGGACAATGAATGTGGGGTTCTTGGGGGTCTCTGAGCTGAGTTTTTTTTGCTGACATTTCATCGGTGCTAGAAGGGAGTGTGGTTTGCAGGGAGGAGGAGGAGGAGGAGGAGGAGGAGGAGGAGGAGGAGGAGGAGGAAGAAGAAGAAGAAGAAGAAGAAGAAGAAGAAGAAGAAGAAGAAGAAGAAGAAGAAGAAGAAGAAGAAGAAGAAGAAGAAGAAGAAGGGCGGAGCTGGCGTCATGACGATACGGCATGCGATCTTGGAGGTCTGAGATCGCTGCCGATATCTTTGCTCCTGGATGAAGGAGGAGGAGGAGGGAGAGGAGGAGGAGGAAGGAAGGAAAAGAGGGGGAGAGGGAGGAAGAGGAGGAAGAGGAAGAAGGAGAAGGGGAGGGGGAGGAGGAAAAAGGAGAAGAAGAGGAAGAAGAGGAGGAGGGGGAGGATTGTGGAGTCCATGGTGCTCTCTGAGCTGAGTTTCCTTGCAGACATTTCAGAACACAACTAGGTAATCTCATCAGTGTTTCTTTTCCTGCCCTGCAGGACGTACAAAGATTTGTGGAGAAGGTTTCACTTCTGTTTGATCATCAGGGTGAACTAGCCAGTTTCTATCCAGTAAAGGTCTCTGCCTCGTTGGGGTACCCCTCTGGATTCCAGGCTCTTGGGGCCTTGGGGCTCAGCCGGGCCAGGTAGATGGGCTTTGGGTGCCCCTGGAGGGCAGGAGAAGTAGCCGGGCAAAGTGAGGAGAAGCAGGCTGGCGGCCAATAGGATAACTCCAGCACAGATGAAGGAAGCGGTGAAGGTCCCCGTCACGTCCCTCAGCCAACCTGGAATACAAAATATGGGGGTTTGCTCTCAGGATGTAGCGTAGCCAATATTTTCCCATGGACGCCCCCCCCCCCAAAAATCCAACCACTGATCAAAGAAGGCCTCTCTGCAACCCAGGTTAATCGATGGTTCAATTGGTTGTGGCCGTCCCAAAGACTTCAATTAGTACAGGGGCTCTTGAGAGCTATTGGATCATCCCGGGGGCCTTAGCTCAGCTTTCCATCCGGCTACGAATGGAGCCGTAGAACGTATGAAAGCAATGGTGGAACAATATCTTAGATCAGTGATGGCTTTTTCTTGTGGTGTGCCAAAAGCGTGTGAACTCACCAGCACCCACAATGCAATGAGCCTCCCATGCACATGTGTGCACAACATCCCCTGCTCCCTTACCTGCACTGCACATGGGCACACTTCCCAGCTGATTTTTGGTCTATTTGAGGTTTTTTTTGGCCTTCCAGAGGCTCAAGGGAAGCCTCTGTAGCCTTGGGAGGCCGAAAAACAGGTCTTCCGGAAATACTGGAAATGGGCCCGTTTTTCAGCCTCCCAAGGCTGCAGCAGCTTTCCTCGAGCCTCCGGGAGGGTGAAAACGGCCTCAAATTAGCTGGTAGGCACGCGCATGGCAATGCAGGGAAGGAGGTGGGGCAGGGGTGTTGCACGCACATGTGCAGGGGGAGTGGGGCACATTGCATTGTGGGTGCTGGCATACGCGCACTTTTGGGACACCGCAACAGAAATGTTCACCATCACTGTCTTAGATGCTATGTAGATTACCAACCAGAAAACTGGACTGGTTTATTACCATTTGCTGAAGTGGCATATAAGTGTGTGGTATGCCGTGCCACAGGGTTGACCCCTTTTCCTTCCAAAGCTGAAAACAGGTAGTCCTCGACTTACAACCACAACAGAGCCCAACGTTTCCATGGCTAAGCGAGTCATTTGTTAAGTGAATTTTACCCCCTTGCTTGCCCTGGTTGCTAAGTGAATCACTGCAGTTGTTAAGTGAGTCATGCTTCCCCATGGACTCCGCTTGCCAGAAGGTTGCAAAAGGGGGAATCTGCAACTGTCATAAATAGGAATCCGTTGCCAAGCATCCGAATTTTGACTGTTGGGGGAAATTACAATGGTTATAAGCCACTTCTTTCGGTATGGTTGCAACTTTGAATGGTCACTAAGTCGAGGAGTACCTGTATCGTGGCATATTTCGTGTGTGTCAGGCAGTGGTTGAGCGAACGTCCCACGATGGTTTGAATGCAAATGCTGAACGCAAAACTCAGTGGATCTTCTCACAAGGAGGAGGGTACCCCCCCCAATATTTTTTTACCTGAAATGGGGGTGCCCACCAGGGCCCCAGTGCTCTCCAGCATATGCATGTACCCGATCCCTGCCATAACATAGCGGGCACCCACAATCTCCACCAGGCTGGTGAACTGCAGCGGGACCAGGGCACCAGCAAAGAAACCGTAGCAGAGGCCGAGGGGCATCAGGGTCTCCAAGCTGTGTCCGAGGGGAACCAGGGCCAGGCAGATACCTGTCAAGGCCACCCAGAGGGTCAGGTGATGGAGCAACCGTGAGAAAACCCGGGCATCCACCAACCACCTGGCAAACCGTGAGAAAACCCGGGCATCCGCCAACCACCCGGCAAAGACACGGCCGGCCATGTCTGCCACGGCGGCGACCGACATGATGGAAGCGGCGTCGTACTCTCCACAGCCCACGTCCTGCGCGTAAGCCACCAGGTGGGCGTAGGGCACGAAGTAGCCCATGTCCACCAGGACAAAAACCAAGACGTAGTGCAGGAAGGGTCCGTGGTGCAGCAGCTCCAGGGTGAAGGAGGAAGCCAGGGTCCTTGGCTCCCCATTGAGTTGACTGTCCTCTACAGCCAATGGGCGCAGCACTGCGCCGGATGCCACCAAGTTCAGGGACATTGCTGCCACGATCTGGAGAGCCCCGCGCCATCCGTAGGAATCCACCAGGTACTGGAAGAATGGGCAGAAGGCCAGCGAGGAGACGCCGGCGCCCGAGACAGCCAGACCCATGGCCAGCGTCCGTCGCTTGTCGAAGTATTGGGACACGGCGGCCACTGAAGGTGTGAAGACCAGGGCCCAACCTAGACCTGCCTCCAGTGGGGGAAGAGGGGGAGAGGAAAGACTACGGTCAGACTCAGTGGGGTCCCCTGGCTTGGTCAGACCCTGTCCTATTGTTTCTTTGATTTTTTTTTATTTTTCTTATGTGTATCCATGTATTCATAACTATGTTTTTACTTATACCTAATATCTTGTAAGCAATTGACAAACCAAATAAAAATAAATAAATAAATAAATAAATAAATGCTTCCAGGGAGCTCAGGATCCCAGCCACCAGGCGCCATGAGGTTACAGAAGTTGGAAGGGACCTTGTAGGTCATCTAGACCCCTTCCAGTTCTATTCGCTTCTAAATTCCTGCTTGAGAGGGGAGGGGGGGCTGGACTAGAAGACCTCCAAGGTCCCTTCCAGCCCCATTCTATACACTCTAAGAAGATCAGCTATCTTAAATTCAGGCTGATCTCCTCCAACCCCAATTGCCCCATCTTGGCTTCCCTGAAGATCCAACTTTTTAAAAATGTTGGTGGGTTGGTTTCAGTGGCAAAATGCTACCGGTTCGGCCCAGTTCACCAAACCGGTAGTAAAAACTCTCCCACCTTACCCTGAGCTTTTCTGTCTTTTATCCTCTCAGCGGATTGGTGCGGCAGAGCCTCAGCTGGTGTTTGGAAAGCTGCGTGCACGCATTTGGTGTGTTTATGCACACACAAAGTGCATGATAACCTAATCAGTTGGGAAACGGGTAGAATCCCACCACTGGTTGGTTGGTTTCCAGTTGGCTGAGAGACTCCCCTTCCCGAGAACTTAACGGCGGCCAGGGGGAAAATGTGCACTCTTTACATGCTCTGGGAGGCCATCTTTAGTGCCACTGAGAGGCCCTCTTTGGCGCCTCTGGGAGGCCATCTTTGGCACCTCTGGGAAGCCATCTTTGGCGCCTTGGTTGCTCTTCCTGTGCCCCATTTTGAAAGACCTGAGGGAGGGTGGGGGAAAGGGGAGATGTTCACAACCATGGCTACCTGTGAGGAGACCGATGGTGAGGTAAAGGTGGACCAAGCTGGTGGAGAAGGACGCCAGGAAGAGTCCCACACTGGACAGAAGACCGCCGGCCATCACAACCAGGCGCGCCCCATAACGGGTGCTGAGGGTGCTCCCCAGAGGACCTGGGGAAAGAGACACCAGCACCAAGCTGATTGGGAGACCCCCGAGCCCGCTCACCCAGCAACTCGCTCAGCTATTTTTTTACCAACCAGGTGCCCGCGAGAAACACTAGAACTCCCAAACTGAAAAAAAGGGGTTTTATTTTCCAAAACGGAGAAGATGACAACGCTCCCGCTTTCCTGATTTGGACTGGCAGTGGATGTTTGCCCCAGGCACGATGCTGGGCCTAATATTATACCGGTCATCTTCAACTTATGACCCGCAATTTCTGTCGCTAAGTGAGACGGTGCTTCAGAGAGTTCAGCCCCATTTTACAATTTCTTCCCCCCCTCCCCCGCTGCTCTGGTTAAAAGTGAGACACTGCAGTTGTGAAGTTGCTGAGCAACCCAGTCGTTAAGCGAATCAGGTTTTCCCCATCGGTTGTCAAAAGACCATTGAAGGGGATCCTGGGACCCTGGGAACAGTGCGCCTGTCATGAATACAACTCAAGCAGCCAAATATTGATCATGGGACCATCATGGAGATGATGCCAGTTGTAGCCTCCCACAAGGTCACATGATCGCCATCAGCTGTTGTTGTTATTGCTATTATTATTACTACTATTATTATTTAATAATAATAATAAATGCCAGTCAATACTTGTGATACATTTTTAAATGTTTAGTTGACTGGGTTTCATGTTTAATGAATAAAAGTCAATAATAATAATATTAATAATAATTTTCATTAGCATTTGCTTAACAGTCATGGCAAGAGAGGTCACTTAAGAACCGCCTCGTTTAGTGATGGAAATTCTGGTCGTAAGCCGAGGACCACCTGCAGAGCTCAAGGGAATGAAACTCGTTCCGGTTTTACTGGGGGAATTGGGGCTTCGTGTCCATCTACCCCACCCACTGCCATTTCTCCTTTTACTTGCGAACTGCAGGATGGCAATGGCCAGCGAGACCACCCAGGAGACGGCGCCGGACGATTCTCCGAAATGGGCCACAAACGCCACGAAGAAGACGCCGAAGGAGCGGACCACCCCAAAGACCAGGGCCGACTGCACGAAGCCCCCCAGCACTACCATCCAGCCCCATCCGCCATCCGGGATGGCTGTGGCAGTGGAAGTAAACGCAGGACGAAGAGATGGCTCCTTTCCGCCGGCAGGAATTGGAAGAACAAAAACAGAGAGAGAGAGAGGAGGAGGAGGAGGAGGAGGAGGAGGAGGAGGAAGTTTGAGACAGAGAAAGAGAGAAAGGGAGAGAAGGAGAGAGTTTAGTTTTAGTTTAGTTTGCTTTCATTATCATTGCACCTCATACAACGAAATTAAATGCCATCTTCAGTGTATATTATAACTATACAAATAAAACACAAACACACATCCTTCACATTCTATATACATTGCTCAAACAAAATAAAATAAAGGGAACACTTAAACAACACAATGTAACTCCGAGTCAATCACACTTCTGTGAAATCAACCTGTCCACTTATGTAGCAACACTGATTGACAATCGATGTCACATACTGTTGTGCAAATGGAATAGACAACAGGTGGAAAGCAGAGGCAGGTAGCAAGACATCCCCAATAAAGGAGTGGTTCTGCAGGTGGTGACCACAAACCACTTCTCAGTTCCTATGCTTTCTGGCTGATGGTTTGGTCACTTTTGAATGCTGGTGGTGTTTTCACTCTAGTGGTAGCATGAGACGGAGTCTACAACCCACACAAGTGGCTCAGGTAGTGCAGCTCATCCAGGATGGCACATCAATGCAAGCTGTGGCAAGAAGGTTTGCTGTATCTATCAGCGTAGTGTCAGAGCATGGAGGTGCTACCAGGAGAGAGGCCAGTACATCAGGAGATGTGGAGGAGGCTGTAGGAGGGCAACAATCCAGCATCAGGACTGCTACCTCTGCCTTTGTGCAAGGAGGGACAGGAGGAGCACTGCCAGAGCCCTGCAAAATGACCTCCAGCGGGCCACAAATGTGCATGTGGCTGCTCAAATGGTCAGAAACAGACTCCATGAGGGCGGTATAAGGCCCCGACGCCCACAGGTGGGGGTTGTGCTTACAGCCCAACACCTGAGAGAGAGAGAGAGAATAACATTATTGGAAGGGACATTGGAGGTCTTCTAGTCCAACCCACTGCCCAGACAGAAGACCCCCGTGCCATTTGGGACAAACAGCTGTTCCGTCTCTTCTTAAAAAACAGAATATTGCATCCCTTGGGATGTTCATGGTCCCTGCAGCCCAAATGAGGACCTTAAAGTTCCATCAAAAGGATATTTTGTTTTAACTCTGATTTAAAATAAATCCATCCTGCATTTTTTTCATTTTAGAGCCATGGAAAATCCATCCTTTAGAGCAGCATTTCTCAATCTCACAACTTTAAACAACCCCGACTCCCAGCATTCCCCAGCTACTAAGTTAAGATATACGGACTTCAACTCCCAGAATGCCTCATCTATTGAATTAAGAGGTGGAGACTACAACTCCCAGAATGGCTCAGCTCTGGAGTTTAGAGGTGGAGACTACAACTCCCAGAATGCCTCAGCTATTGAATTAAGAGATGGAGACTACAACTCCCAGAATGCCTCAGCTCTGGAGTTTAGAAGTGGAGACTACAACTCCCAGAATGCCTCAGCTATTGAATTAAGAGGTAGAGACTACAACTCCCAGAATGCCTCAGCTCTGGAGTTGAGAGGTGGAGACTACAACTCCCAGAATGCCACAGCTACTAAGTTAAGATGTGCAGACTTCAACTCCCAGAATGCCTCAGCTATTAAATTAAGAGGTGGAGACTACAACTCCCAGAATGCCTCAGCTCTGGAGTTTAGAGGTGGAAACTGTACGATATTAGCATACTCCGAAACCCTCGAAACCGATTGGTCCGGACCAGCGAAGACCTGATTGGTTAAAGGGTCGGCCATGATTGGAGCGCTAGGAATCTACCGCGATTGGCTGTGCCGATCGCAGGAGATTCAAAGTGCTGCCATTGGCTGCCAAGCCGCAAGCAGCCCTATATGAAGGGCTGCCACGGCTCACATTCCAGAGACGATTACCAATACCTAATAAAGAGCTGAACTCACAGAATGGTCTCGTGTCTCTGTCGAACCGATCCGCCTCAGATCTAACACTGGTGACGAGGATGGGATTGTGAGACAAAGAGACCATCCAGCACGTGGCGAGGCGGCACGCAGCAACCAGCAGCATGGCCGGAATCAACTCGCCACCCAGCTCCCTTCAACCCTGCTACCGAGGACTGGGAATCCTATGCTGATAGGTTCCAAATGTTCCTCGAGAGTAGCAACCTCAAAGACGCCAACGGCCACAAGAAACGAGCCGTGTTCCTCACGCACTGCGGGCCTGCAGTATTCAAGATGGCCAGAGCCTTGGCCAAACCGGTGGACGTCAAGGCGATGGAGTGGGACGATCTCGAGCCCCTGCTGCAAAGCCACTACGCCCCCGTCGTGCCCATCCTCATCCGGCGGCACGACTTCTACAGGCAGGATCAACGTGAGGGCGAGGGGCTGGGCGACTTCATAGCGGCACTATGGGACCTGGGGGGTCTGTGCGAGTTCGCCGACCTGGACGAGGCCCTGCGAGACCACATCGGCCTGGGACTCCGAGACCCCGTCCTCCAGAGCCGCATCATGGCAAAGGGAGACATCTCCCTCGCTGATGCCCTCATCGAAGCTGCTGCAGCGGAGCAGAAATCATCGGGTTGGATGTGACAATCGAGCATCATGCCACGAGCAGTGGCCGGAAAGGCAACATCGACCCCTGAGAGGCGACCAGCGACAGACCACACAACCACACACCACAGCGACATCGACTCCTCCCCGGAAACCAAAGATGAGGAGGAGGAGATCCACTGTCTCCAATCAGCACGGGAGTGGTGGGAACCACGAGGTCGTAAGTCGAGGTTCCAGTGTGCCAGCTGTGGCGGCGATCACCCCCAAGCAGACTGTCATTTTCTCGATGCCATTTGCAGGCATTGCGAGAAATGGGAGCACATCGCCAAAGTGTTCCGGAATAAAAAGCACTACAGCCCGCGACGACGAGACGCCAGCCCCCAACAGAGAGAAAGCACTCCCACCAGGAACCGTGATCACCAGACAGAGAACCGCTGGAGCCAAGAAGGTCGGTACAGGCAACTCCAGGAGACGAGACAGAGAGAGGAAACACACCAGACCGTCGTCATCGGCCATTCCTCCACCAGCGACGCCAGAAAGGTATATGTGATGGTCGGGATAGAAGACCAGCGATGCGACATGGAGGTGGACTCAGGGTCCTTCCTCTCAATGGTCTCCTGGCGCACACTCAAGCACCTGGTCCCCACCATCCTCCGCCAAGAACTGGAAGACCAAACACTAACCCTCAAACCGAATCCCTGTAGTTGGTAGAGCCCATTTTAAAGTCACCTTCAAGGGCCACACAGAAGTGCTACCCCTAATGATTGTCGACCGAGATCGGCCGAGTCTGTTGGGACAGCAGTGGTTCGCATCCCTGGGCATCGAAGTAACCGGCATACACCACATCGGAGAGGCAGACTGGGAAGCGCTGCTTGTGAGGGACTTCCGGGAAGTCTTTGATGACCGTTTAGGCAAGTACCGGGGGTCCCCTATCTCATTTAACATAGACCCGAGCATCGCACCAATCCGCCTTAAGCCCAGGTGAGTGCCATTTGCACTCAAGCCCAAGATCGATAAGCAACTCGATAAACTCATCACGCAAGGGGTGCTGGAACCGATCGATCATGCCCGGTGGGAGACCCCAATTGTCACCCCCATCAAGCCAGATGGGTCAGTGAGGATTTGTGGTGACTACAAGGCTACCCTAAACCATGCGCTCCAACAAAGCGCATACCCCATCCCAGTAGTCCAGCATCTTCTGCACTCACTGGGGGGAGGCCGGATCTTCGCAAAGCTCTACCTGGCACAAGCCTACCAGCAACTGCCGGTCGACGCCACGACAGCAGAAGCCCAAACCATCGTAAAGCACCGAGGGGCTTTCCGCTGCAACCGGCTCCAGTTTGGAATCAGCGTGGCACCTGGGGTCTTCCAAAGCCTTATGGAAAGACTCCTCCAAGGAATAGAAGGGGTTGTGCCCTACTTTGATGATGTCTTGGTGGCTGCAAAAAATGAGAAACAACTAGAAGCCAGGTTGATGGAGGTACTGCAGAAGTTCAGAGACTCGGGACTTAAAGTCAAGAAAGGGAAGTGCCAGCTACGGGCCGAAAGGGTCGAATTTCTGGGGTATCTCCGAGACAAACAAGGGATTCACCCCACAGAAAAGAAACTGAGAGCCATAAGGGAAGCACCACAACCAAAAAACAAAACGGAATTACAGGCTTTCTTGGGACTGTTAAACTTTTACAATGTCTTCCTACCTCAAAAGGCGACCGTGGCAGAACCGCTACATAGGCTGTTAGATAAAACAGCCACTTGGACCTGGGGAGCACGGGAGGAGAGCGCTTTCAACAACACAAAGAACCTGCTAACATCCGACGCGGTACTAATCCAGTACAGTGAGACTCTGCCATTGACGGTAACTTGCGACGCGTCGCCATTTGGGATCAGCGCCATCCTCAGCCACCAGCTACCAGATGGGAAGGAAGCACCCATTGCTTTCTCATCAAGGACACTATCAAAGCCAGAGCGGAACTACAGCCAGCTCGACAAAGAGGCCCTAGCAGTCGTCGCCGGCGTCAAGAAATTTCACGAATACCTTTACGGTAGGACTTTTACAATCATCATGGATCACAAGCTGCTGCTGGGAATCCTGGCGGGGAACAGGGCCACACCGAACATTCTATCACCAAGAATGACGAGGTGGTCCGAATTCCTAGCAGCATACAATTACCAGCTGATACACCGACCCGGCAAGGACATCGCCCATGCAGACGCCCTAAGCCGGTCACCTTTACCAGACTGGGAAGACGACCCGGCACCCACAACAGAGGTACTCCAAATAGAGACAATATCCAACCCATTCGTGCCGCGCCAGACATTGCCAGAGAAACAAATAAAGACAAACGGCTGGCACGAGTCTTGAGCTGGGTGGGAAAAGGGTGGCCGGAAGGGGACAGAGACGAACTATTCAGACCCTTCCGGAACAGACAAACTGAACTCTTTACCGAAAAGGGCTGCATACTTTGGGGGGACAGAGTGGTGATTCCTGAAAAATTACAGGAAAAGGTATTGGGATTGTTGCATGAGGGGCACCCGGGGATGGTTAAGATGAAAAGCCTGGCCAGAAGCTACGCATGGTGGCCAGGAATGGATAAACAGATCGAAACCTGGGTTGCCAAATGTAAACAATGCCAAGAGTCCAGAGCCAATCCACCCGCCACCCCAACCCAAGAATGGAAAAAACCAAGAGGTCCGTGGTCTAGGATTCATATAGATTTCACGGGGCCAACCAAGGGACCAAGGTTGGAGGTAAGCATCATGAAGTGAACCACAACGGAGGCAGTGATAAGGAAACTGAGCAAACTTTTCACTACACACGGCCTGCCAGACGTAATAGTGTCGGACAACCGGGCCCAGTTCACCGCACTAGCATTTGAACAATTTCTGACAGGCCAAGGGATATGCCATGCATTAACCGCACCAGCAAACCCGGCGGCGAACTGGCGGCGGAACGCATGGTCCAATACACCAAGAAAGCTATCCAGAAAATAGAAACAGTCAAAATACAGGACAAAATCAATAAAATGCTCCTCATTCAACATATTACACCTAGCACAACCACAAATAAAAGCCCCGCAGAACTAATGATGGGCAGGAAACTACGTTCAACACTAGACAGAATGCACCCAATATATAACCCAGACAAACCCCCAGGTTCCTCCAGCAAACACAGAACATTTAACATAGGGGACCCAGTATACGCCAAAAACCTCACAGGAGAACCACTCTGGGTGCCAGCAACAATCACCCAGATAACCGGGCCCCTATCATACCAATTGGAAACTAGCGACGGGAAAAACTGGAAACGGCACATAAACCAACTTAGGTCAAGAATAGCCGCCCCAAACAGCCAAACACCCAAACAAGAAACTAGAAGGGGGGGGGGAATCGGTAAGCGATAGAGAAGGAACCGAAGAAAACCAACTAACGCAAGCAGAACAGCCCCCCACCTAGAATAGATAAACCATTAAACCGATGCTACTCACCTATAGGTGCAGGACCAATGGGGGCTATAGGCATGAAACCCCGGGGGCTTCACCTGGAAGGAGCAGCCAAACCAGCTCACCCGGCCAGGAAAAGCCCAGCGGGAGCAGAAGCGGCAGCTCAACCAGCCCAGGAAGACCGGGAGGGAGCTACCAAGAAAGGCCCAGCTCAACGTTCCAGGCGGTTCCATCCCAAGGAACCGGAGCGACAGAGGAGGCATCCAAACTGGTCGACGACCACACCAGAACTGAACCGTGCAGGTCAAGTAGGCAGGCGAGAAGCCCCGCCTACCTACGTGACTACATCACTACGCACTGCTGGACGAAACCAAGAGGAGAGGGGTGTACGATATTAGTATACTCTGAAGCCCTCAAAACCGATTGGTCTGGACCAGCGAAGACCTGATTGGTTAAAGGGTCGGCCGTGATTGGAGCACTAGGAATCTACCGCGATTGGCTGTGCTGATCGCGGGAGATTCAAAGTGCTGCCATTGGCTGCCGAGCCGCAAGCCAGCCCTATATGAAGGGCTGCCGTGGCTCGCATTCCAGAGACGATTACCAATACCTAATAAAGAGCTGAACTCACTTAAATGGTCTCGCGTCTCTGTTGAACCGATCCGCCTCAAATATAACAGAAACTACAACTCCCAGAATGCCACAGCTACTAAGTTAAGATGTGCGGACTTTAACTCCCAGCATTCCCCAGCTATCAAGTTAAGAGATAGAGACTACAACTCCCAGGACACCTCAGCCAACCTTTTAAGAGATGCAGACTCCAACTCCCAGCATTCCCCAGCCAGTCATGCTGCCTGGGGGATGCTGGGAGTTGAAGTCTGCACCTCTTAAAGTTGCAGCTATTGAGAAATGTTGCTTGTTAGAGAAAGTAAAGACACTTAAATACATTTCACCTGGACAGTAAACTTATTTTTAAAATTAGAAAAACTGTATATTTGTGGTGTCTGCTAGCATTTGTTCCCCAGTCCCCTCCCTTGCTGCTTCTTGGGACACCCCTCCATCACCTGCTATATACCTGTCGTGTTTTTCTGCCCCAGAAGCTCCCCCTGTGGGCTCCTACTTTGCAACCTGTTGCAATGAAACTATGCAGACCCCCCAAAAAACGTATTAGAAAGCTAACAGCTGCAATTGCTCAACGAGCATCAATCTTGGTTAGTTCTCTTTTGTTCTGGAAAAACTGGAGAAAAAATGGAAAAATTGCAGGATGGATTTATTTTAAATCAGAGTTAAAACAAAATATCCTTTTGATGGAACTTTAAAGTCCTCATTTGGGCTGCAGGGACCATGAACATCCCAAGGGATGCAATATTCTATTTTTTAAGAAGAGACAGAACAGCTGTTTTTCCCAAATGGCACGGGGTCTTCTGTCTGGGCAGTGGGTTGGACTAGAAGACCTCCAATGCCCCTTCCAATAATGTTATTCTCTCTCTTTCTCTCTCTCTCTCTTTCTTTCCATCTCTTTCTCTTCCCCTCTCTCTCTGTGTCTCTTTCCTCTCCCTTTCTCTTTCTCTTTCTTTCCATCTCTTTCTCTTTCCCTCTCTCTTTGTGTATTTTTCCTCTTCCTTTCTCTGTCTCTGTCTCTGTCTCTCTCCTCCATCTCTTTCCCTCTCTATGTGTCTCTCTCCTTCTCTCCTTTTCTCTCCCTCTCTGTCTCACACTCTCTGCCCCCCCTTTTCTCTCTCTCCCTCTGTTTCTCTGTCTCTCTCCTTCTCTCCCTTTCTGTCTCATTCTTTCTCTCTCCTCTTCTCCATCTCTTTCCCTCTGTGTCTCTCTCTCGCCATCTCTCCCTTTCTCTCTCTCTATCACACTTTCTCTCTGTCCCTCCCTCCCTCTCTTTTCTCTCCCTCCCTCCCTGTTTCTCTTTCTCTCTCCTTCTCTCCCTTTCTCTCTCTCTTTTCTTCTCCATTTCTTTCCCTCTCTTTCTGTGTCTCTTTCCTTCTCTCCCTTTCTCTCTCTCTCTCTCTCTCTCTCTCCACCCACCAATCTGGCCTTCTCTAATCTGGTTGTGCATTCAGTGAATGCAACCAGAGAGATGAAGATTAATCCTACACTCTTTTGCATCCTTAGAAGTTTGACTTTTAAGATCTCTCTCCCCCAAAATGACATTTTTTGTGCCCTGTTGAGCATTCACAAATTTTAAACCTCCCCCCTCCATCTCACAATCTTGCAATCACCAAGCAGAGTCTCAAACAACCCACCATTTAACCACGATGACTTCGCCGGTGCAGGAGACGGGGAGACCCTTCCTGGCTTTCCCCGTCTCAGATGTCGAATTTAACGGTGTCGCTTGCAGCCGAGCTGAATTGAGCTGAGGTGTGTGTGTGTGCACATGTGTGTCTCTCTCCCACCCACCCAGCCCCGGTCAAAGTCTGTGTCCTCAAATCCTCTTATTTTCTCTGCCAATAAATTGGCTGCTCTTTCCATTGCCAGAATTTCTGTGGGAAAATGCCAGCCAGGCTGAAGGATTTCGGAGAATGGACACAGACCGGATCGAGGCCAGTTTGGGACGCAAAATATATATATATTTATATATAGATTGGAAATTTTCTCTGTCATTTTCTCTGGAGCTGCAGGTTTTAAGCGGCGTGTTCTAGGACTTTGCAGAACAGGGAGGGGGGAAAAGGCACTCTGTGCATTCTCAGAGGGAGGGAAAAAGCACTCTGTACATGCTCGGAGCCACATACTCCCCATCTCTTTCAGCCAGGTGTCTGCAACCTTAAAACACTCAAAAGAGCCATTTGGATCCATTTCCCACAGAAAACACTGGGAGGCACAAAAACCTACTGGAGGTTGAAAAGCTAAATAAAGTGCCAGCGGGTGTCACAGATTGACAGTTGTGACATATATTTTGAGCCGACAGGGAGACGCAGCAGAGGCTCCGGAGCCACATGCAGCTTCAGAGCTGCAGATTGCTGATTCCTGTCTTAAGCAAACAAGCAGCGATTTCTTCGAGGGTGTCATGGCAGTAAGGGAAGGCCACGTTGGAGTGGAGAGCATCTTTTGACTGGCAAGGGCCTTGTGTTAATTTGGGAGAAGGTTTTTCTGCGCGATGTTCGTGCTGAGATTGTGGCGCGTGTTTTGTGGGTCGCATTTTCCCTTGAATGTCTAAAAATGGGCCGCAACCTCGTTTCAATTCAGTAGATGGTGGTTCCCCCCCCTTCCCTTCCAAATATAAGAAAGAATCACCAAAAAGTTCATAAAGAGTTGTAGTACATTAAAAGAGAATAATTATATTAAACTTAAACAGCAGATAGCGCTAGATTTGGCAAAATGGGAAAATTTACAACTCTCACTAATAGGAAGAATCTCAACAATTAAGATAAATATATTACCCAGAATTTTAGATTTGTTTCAACAATTCCAATTAGGCTTGGAAAAGAATACTTTGAAGATTTAAATAAAATTGTGTTGAAATATATATGGCAAGTTAAGAAAGCAAGAATAAAGTTAAAACTTTAGCAAGATGCTAGAATAAGAGGAGGATTGGTTTGCCTAATTGGGAGTTGTATTACCAAGCTACAAATCTGATGTGGGTTAAGGAATGGATAACACTAAGAAATACTAGATTGTTGACATTAAAAGTACATGATCTGTTGTTGGGGTGGCATGCTTTTTTATGGTACAAAGGAACTAAAACACAGGGGTACTTTAGAAGACATTATATACGGGAGTCTCTGTGGTTAAACTGGGAGAAGATTAAAAGACAATGTTATTTGAAAATTCCAGTCTGGTTATCGACTATTGAAGCATTCTCGTATCCTATAATATACAAAAAGGAACAAACAGATATGGTGAAATATTGAATGAAAAGGATGAACTTAAATCTATACAAAAACTAGAGGAACAAGATATAAAGATGAATTGGTTTTCGTACGCGCAAATACATTCAAGGTATGATAAAGATTCTAAAACAGAAGGTTTCTATGATAAACTGACTGACTTAGATAAGATTTTGACAGGTACTGATGAAAAGGTGATTTAAAAATTGTATGGATATCTATTATCTAGAAGAACAAGTTAAAAAAACTATGATTGCTTGGGGGAAGAATTTTGGATATGGGATTGATTTAGAGAAATGGCAAAAAATGTGGTCTCAAAATTATAAAATGACAATGTCAACAGCATATAAAGAAAATTTGTATAAGATGTTTTACAGGTGGCATTTCCCCCCAACAAGAATAGCAAGAATGTTCAAGAATAAATCCGAAAAATGTTGGAAATGTCATCAGACACCTGGCTCATATTACCATATGTGGTGGACTTGTGCGGATGCTAAAAAATACTGGACTAAAATCCACATGTGGTTGGAAAAAATGACAAAAAATATATAGACTTGAAACCAGAGATATTTTTATTGGGATTTTTACCTGAAATATATAGTAAAGAGTTGAAATACCTGTTTGTAAATGTATTAACAGCGGCTAGGATTGTATTTGCTAAAAACTGGAAAAATGAGAAAATACCATCACAGGAGGAAATCATTAAGAAAATATTGGAATGTGCTGAAATGAGTAGATTGACATTTGAAATTAGAGAACAAGAGGATAAATAAGTTTATAAAATTTGGGAACTTTTCTATCAATGGTTAGACAATAAAGTACAGTAATGAAATATGTAGACTTTTAGAAAATAATAAATATATAAAGATGCACTTCTTTCTTATTATAACTACAACATGATTTTAGGATAGATTTGGGATGATAATATGAACTGTTATAAACTAAGTAAATTATTGTTATCTTGTAAAACATGAATGAATAAAAGTATAGTCAAATGACTAATAATGATACTAAGGTATTTAATTTTTGATTGACAATATGAGATTATATGTAATGTAATTGTAATTGAAGACTACGAAATGGAAGCACAGAACAATTTGTAAACCAACCGGCACACTGGATGTTCACCTATGGAAGACAGCCTGATTTTTTTATGTTTTGTTTGTTTATGCTTGTTTTTAAAAACCAATAAAATTTAAAAAAAAAGTTCATAAAGAGTTGAAATTCTAAAAAGGACAAGAGAGCATAGGTATAGAACATTATTTTTAAACATGGTGGTTATTTCATTAAATGTGAGAAAAAAGGAGAAAGTAGAAACTGGGAAAATAGTATTAGGTATGCCGAAGTAAAAATATTGTAATTGCTATGTATGCACAATGGTAGAAGTTGAAAAAATTATGACTATATATGTTTAAATGGTACTATCATTATTAGAATTGTATGTAAAGTATATTGACCCAGAATCACCGCAGCTGTGAAGTTAGTAAGACTCGGAGCTGGGTCTGGGCCACACAATACAGGAAGTCCTTGACGTACGACCACAATTGAGTGAGACATTAGAATAGAATAGAATAGAATAGAATAGAATAGAATAGAATAGAATAGAATTTAAAATAGGAATAGGAATAGGAATAGGAATAAGAATAGAATAGAATAGAATAGAATAGAATAGAATAGAATAGAACAGAACAGAACAGAACAGAATTGAATTTAGAATAGAGATAAAATAGAATTTAGAATAGGAATAGGAATAGAATAGATTGAAACAGAGAAGAGAAAAATAAGAATAGAATAGAATTTAGAATAGAACAACAGAGTTAGAAGGGACCTTGGTGGTCTTCTAGTCCAACCTCCTGCTGAATAGAAGAGGAGAAGAGAAGAGAAAGGGAAAGAGAGGAGAAGAGAAGAGAAGAGAAGAGAAGAGAAGAGAAGAGAAGAGAAGAGAAGAGAAGAGAAGAGAAGAGAAGAGAAGAGAAGAGGATGAGACTCTGGGGATACTGCAAAAGTCATAATTGTGAGGACCAGGTCATGTCAGTTTTTCCAGAGCTCTTGTATCTTGGAACGGCCACTAAACAAATGGTTGTAAGTCCAGGACAGCTGGTATCCCTATGAAGAGTGATAGGTTCATTAAACTGATTCAAAGGTCGGGGGGGTGGAAATTGCTGAGTTTAGGAAATTCTGAATTCAGCCGAAGGTGACCAAAAAACAAAAAAAAAGAGAGAGAGGAGGAAGAAACTTGAGGGACCTTGCAGAGTCAGGAGTTTTCCAGGGAATTTGACGTCAGGACTTTCTCCTGGCAGTAAAAAATTAAAAATAAAAAAAATGCAGATTTTGGCTCACACTGTTCAATGGTGACCAGTTCCAATAAAATATATCCTCAACATACAACCATTTAGTTTAGTGCCCATTCAGACTTATAATGGCACTGAAAGAAGAGACTTTTTAAAAAAACCACAACTTTTATTAGTCAAATTTTTACAATTAAAAACATATTTCAATTCATTTCAGCATGTTTGTAGTGTTGCTCACTCTCATTGACAAGTTAAGTAGGTAAATTATTACTAAATATTATTACAATTATTTTACATTCAATTTATAACGTATAGTCATATATTTACATCATTATTTACATCATTATACATAGTTATACATAATTATACTTAGTCATACAATATTGTGTCATCTCACCATAACTTTCCTTTCATTTATCTATTTTATGTCTACCTTGTAGCCAATTATACCATAGATTCTAGATTTCATGGTACTTTAGTTCTTCTCTCTCTTTCATTTTCATCAAACATTTATCCATTTCTGTACAATCTAAAACCTTTCTTATTATCATGATGTCGGAGGGGATACTGTCACATTTCCAATTCTGGTCAAAGGCAATTCTGGCTGCAGTTATTATATGGAATATATTATATTATATATAATAACTGTTGTCCCCATTTATTGGTACCCATTTCCTGTATTCTTACTCATGTTTATACTTATACTATTATCTTGTAAGCGACTGACAAATCAAATCAAATCAATAAATAATATATTGGAGTTTCTTACTTATTTTATCTCTTAATATACCCAATAGGGATATCTCTGGTTTCAATTCAGTTTTCTGTTTTGGAATTTCCTCTAGTCAATTCTTAATTTTGAGCCAATAATTCTTAGCTTGGAAATAGGTTCTCTGTTTGTAATTACATTTCCAACAATTTGCTGGTCTATTAGGGAACATCTTAGCCAGTCTTGCCAGAGGCAGGTGCCATCAGTAAAACATTTTGTATAAGTTCTCTTTGTAGACTGCTGATAAGGTTAATTTATAATTGACTTCCTATAATTTTTCCCAATCTTCCAAACTGATGTATAATCAAAAATTTTCACCCAAATTATCATAGTGTCATTTACTATGTCTTGAAAGAAGAGACATATGGCTGTTTTTCACGTTTGTGGCATCCCCCACGGTCACATGATCCAAACTCAAAAGACGCTTGGCTGCTAGCACGTACTTACAATAGTCATGGTGGCTCATGGGATCCTCCGTTTGCAGCCGCCTGAACAAGCAACAAGGATGCCAGATCCCACTTAACGTCCGTCTTACTGATCAACAACTATGTGGTGCTTCTCTTTAGAACCTGGGGCATGAATGGTTGTAAAATGGAGCCAATGGCTTTTCCGTAGGTCGCAAAAGGGGATCACGGGACACCCCCACTCCCCCTGAGACAATGTAGCCATCTTAAATAGGAATTGGGGGGGAATGCTGCAGCGGTCATAAGTGCGAAAAATGATCGCTTTTTTCAGTGCCGTCATAAGTCACGAAACAAATGGTGAATTTCGATCACGGGGACGCTGCAAGTGTGAAAAACGTCCCAAGTCACTTTCTTTGGTGCCACTGTCACTTCAAACAGTCACTAAATGAACTGTCATAAGGTGAGAACTCCCTGCATTAGGGATCAAGGTTGGAAAGCGGTTTGTGCATGACCTGAGACAAAGCCACCTAGGTTGCTCAGCCACACCATTTTTCCCATGAACTTTCTGTTTTGCGGTCCAGAGACAGGGATGGTCCCTCATTCAATGACCAGATTTTTTGGGGGGGGGGGAATTAGGGGTCCAGCTTGACAGCAAAGTCCAACATGGAGATACCTTCTGTCATGCCCCTGTTGGAGTCTGAATCCAAAGAGGAAGAGGAAACAGCTGATAGGGAGTGGGAGTGGGGCTCCATTGGCTATGGTGGAAACTGGGGAAGGGCAGATTTTGGGCTGGGCAGAGCAGGAAAGAGGTAGAACAAAGGAGAGGAAGTTCAGTGGAAGACCTAGGCCCACCCCCTCTTCATCTTAGGGAACACAGGGAGGAATGGAGAAGGGAGCAACGTGGGTTGCGTGGCTTACGGGGGAAGAAAGGGCCCTGATTCCCTTCACTAGCCACAGATGGGAAAGGAGCTTAAAAAAGATGCAAGCTGAGTGCGGCGTCTGCTGAGAACAAATGCGAGTTTATCTTGTGTTGACTTTGCTTATCTGTGTTCCTGGCATCTTTCCAACCCTGTTGAGTTATTGCCATGCCTTCACGTTCAGAATTCCTGCTCCTGCCCTGCCAAACTAATTACCTCATTTTTTCCTTGATTGGACTTACAGTTATGGTTTTTGTTGACCACATTTTGGACTTGATTCTCTGCATCCAAAGGCTGTTTCCTGGGAGAGTTTTTTCTCCAGCCAGAAGGTAACCAGGACATGGGAGGCAAAGTTGGAGTTAATAAAGAGATTCCTACTGATTATCTGATTGTGTTGCCTTTGTGCCGTGCCCCAGGTCATCACACCTGCCCTCCTTCCTCCACTTTGATGCTTCTTTAGCTAAAGCAGGTGTCAACATTGTGGTCCACTGGCAGCCTGCAGAGTTGGCAGCAGAGTCGGACAGTGGAGGGGAACATAGGCCAGTCCAGGAGTCTGGGGAGGGCTCAGATGAGGGACCTGCGTCCGACACAAAGATGGAGCCAGGTCCAACCAGGAGTTATGTGCTGACTCTGGAGCCTCCAGAATCTGACAGCAGCGAGGCAGAGGAACAGGGGGAGTCTGTTCTAAGTGCACCCATGCACAGAGCTGCTGGAAGGGCAAGAACAGTTAGGACAAAAGGGGCAACATGGGAGTAAGGCTTGGAGATATTTGTATCCTCCCGTAAGCCATAAAGAAGGAGCAAAGGGACATGAGCTTTTGCAGGAAGCAACTTTGTTTCATTTTTGTCAGTTTACACTCTGAAGCTCCATGTGGACTTTGCGCTCCGTTTGGCCTTGTACAGCTAATTAACAATTTAGTCATTGGCAGCATTTCAAAGGTGCTTAATCACCCTTGTGCAGAAGGACTTTGGCAGAACTTCTGTGGCACTATTTACAAACGGTTTGAAACTCACGACAAGCTGTGAATGACAATAATTCACAGCCACTGAAATAAAACAAAAGACTTTTGGGGATGAACGTATATTTGTTAATGTCTCAGGAAGCTTTGGTCAGAAAAGTCAGGTTCCGCTAAGCCGCTGATGAAAGAAACACCAAAAATCCTGGTTTGCAATGGCTTTATCCTTGTTACGGACCTTACGGCACAAACCGATGCATCACCCGACGGATTAAAGCCAAATAGTCAGAGCTACCCATTCAGCGCTCCCCTCCACCATTTAAGTGTCGTTTCCAGCCCCATCCAACCACATGCACACCCTACCCCTCATGAGGAAAGCATTGGTAAATGCCGAGTATACGGCTATATGTCTAGCATGCAGAAGTCTCTCAGTTGGCTGCTTCTCAGCTGTGGCAGCCGCTTTGGCAGTTCCGGCCACTTCTCAGCTGTGGTGGCCACATCAGCAATTGGTCTGGCAGCGGACTGTAGATCCGCCTCCACAGCAGGTACGGTGTGAGGCGGGCATGGCATGGCCTCATGGCTCTCTGGAACGGCCTCCCATTCAGTCTTTCTCCACCCACCACCAAGCATCTCAAACTCAAGGCCTGCAGGCCGGATTTGGCCCACATTTTCATCCTGGATGACCTCCTGCAACATCCTGCTGGCCAAAACGGGGCACAGGGGGCGCTTCTGTTTTGTGGGAAGAAATGCTCCCCAAATAGCCGGCAGATGCTGCAGGTGTCAACTCATAAAATATTTCTATGATCTTTTTAGAGTGGCCAACAGAAAGGGAGGGGGGGAGAGCAGTACGGCAGTTTGTAAACCAAAAGCGCATTCCATAAATGTTTTTCAAAGATAGTCACTAGGTGACTGAAGTTTTCTGCCCCGCAAAATTCTAATTGGAGAACCTGATTGATGACTCCGGGCTATGGATATGTCCCATTGGAGAATATGAATTATGACACACCCAGGTGGTGGGGTGGGGGAAAACCAGGGTCAAGGATGACAGTGAATGATGGGTCTCAGAGTCGGCTGCACCCAGGCAGTGCTGGCATGTTTATTCCTAATAAATCCCTCTGTAGTTTTGGAAGTTTGGCTGGAGACTCCTGATTTAATTGGGGGTAACTGCCGGAATCCTGACAGCAGGCCATCGATTCAGCCACGGGCGTGGCTTCGTGGGCATGCTTTGCCTAATGCCAGCATGCAGCTTTACCCACATCACCTGAGACTTGCAGCACCTGAGGGGATAAAGGAGAGAAAAGAACAAGGGGCAGGTGGGGGCCCCGATCCGGATCTTTTCTCTCTTTTTTTCTTCTCAGCCAATTGTCCGAGGATTTTTTCCTCTTCCCAGCTGACCGTCGGCTTTTTTTTTTTTTAATAAAAAGTTTTTTTTATTTTTATTTTATTTTTTACACACCTCTTCAAGTGAGCAACGTGATTCCAGGTCACAGTATTCATACATCATCATAATTCCATTTCCAACTTTCTTATCTAATTACATATCAAATCATTATCTATTCCACTGATCTTTAAATAAGTTCTCACTTCATATTTCAATTAATCAATTCAATATCAAAGACATTTCATCCTCACGTATATTTTCCACTCTTTATCCCATTATTTTCATTTTCAGCTTAGCACCTATTTTATTTTACATTATTATCTTCATTAACTTTCTCAAAGCCGATATGTAATAAACAAAAAAGAATAAAAATAAAATAAAACTAATATATTTAGGATCCACATTATATCCACGCTACAATAAATCTGACATTTATTCCAGAGATATTCATATAACCATTTCTTATTTTTTCTTTGTTTCCACCTAGCCAAAGTTTACCTATGAGATTTTATTGAATTTTCATCCCCCTCCTTTTTAATCATAATACTGTATAATACTCTTATTACAAATACTTTACAATATAATCCTTTCTAGTTTACCATATTCTCTATTTTTTCATATCCTTTATATAATCAATTGCATTTTCTATTTCATGTCTAATATAATATGTATATAATAAAGAAAAAGAAAAAAAAGAAAATTAAGTTTCCTTTTTGTTTCCATTTAACCAAGTTTAACCTATAAAATTTTATTTAATTTTTCATTCCACACTTTTTGGTCATAATAGCATAATTTTTTCTAGTTTACCATATTCTCCATGCCCCCCAATACCATTTGGATAATCAATCACACACACACATATATATAAATATATGATTTAATAACAATATTTTAATTTCTCTTACTCTATCATCATTTTTCTTATACATAATTATATAATAATCTTAAGGTAATTCCCAGTAAGTTTTGAACTTCAAATCTCCCCAATCTACTGTACATTTCTAAAAAAAAACCCCAAAATACATTTCCATGTAGTATCCCCCCTTTATATTATCTTTAACTCTTATCTCTAAATCTCTCAGCCTTATAGTTTCTTATAATTTTGACCAGCTTTCCCTTTTCTAAGTTTTTCCAGTCTTTCCTCTTCACTCCTCTTTTTTCCTCTAGTATTGTTTTTATTTTTATCTGCCAATAACTTATTTTCCCTTCACTCTTTCTCTCTTCTCTCTTTTGGAATTTCTTCTTGTACAGCTTCTTCTTTTGTTTAATCTTGGGGGTATTTTCCCTTTTATTTATTACATCTATCACCACTGTCTTAATTTTGATTCCTTTCTTGTCTTTTTGCAATGTCCCTTGTTCTTTGTGCTCTTCTAAGCTGCTTTCCTCTTCTTTTAACTCCTCCTCCTTGAATTTCCTTTGTTCTTCTGTGAACTGCATCGCCATTAATTTTTCTGCCAGTATGTCCAATAATCCCATTCTTTCTTTTAACATTCCTCTCAGTTTGCAGTTCCAATTTGAATACCAATTTGAATGCCCGTTTCTTCCATTTTTAAAAAAAAAATCAGTTGAGTTATTCTTTATTTTATTAAAAGTTAGAGTCTTTCATTTTAGTCCTTGCCAAAAATCCATTTATCTCAATTTCTCTTATTAATCCTTCTGTCTCCTTGTCACAATCAACACCAAACAATCCCAAGATAGTATCTTTGCTTGTCCCTTTGCTGCAATCCCTCTTTTTAAGGTACTTCCAGGGTTATTATTATAATACAGTCTTTTATTTCATTTCATTTCTCATTCACACATTTGTAAGACCAGTAATTTTCCATGAAATCATTAGAGAAAACGTGCCTTTAACCATTAGATGGCACTCTAACCGCTTTCCACTTTTAAAAGTTCTTTTTTCTCTATTCAATTGTATTAATTCCACTAATTTTCAACCATTAGCTCTTTTAAATATAGTCAATTCCGGGCAAGTCCAGCATTCTATCCAATGCCTAATTAATGCCAATGTCTGTATCTTATTCCAAATTTGGTCTCTAATTCTGTTATAGTCCTTTTATGATACATTTTTTATTTACCATATAATTTCCTCTTATTTTCCATTTGCCATTGTCACATTCTTAAACTAGGGCTCTTTCCTTCTCTTTTTTGAGATTATAAAAAAAAATCCAAAATCCTTTGCTTGGTTACACACCGCTCACCACTTCACTGCTCCAGCACACACTTAAGTCCTGGGAGCTTTCCGTCTTCAGGGCAGCCATTAAAATGGCTGCTACCTCCTGTCTTCAAGGGAGTATACCTAGCCAGGGAGGGGAGATACATCTCCCCTCAATCGGGTTGGCGGACTTCCCCTCTTATTCCATCCCTCCGAGGTGGGTCCAAGATGGATCTGGTCCCATTGGGACCCTCCAACAGGATAAGCACGGATCGAAGCCACGCATGATTGTGGTCTTCGGTTTGTCTTTGACGGAAGTGCCCATCGTCGGCTCTTTAAAAATTACTGGTTCAGCTGATCCGGCCCTCCCAAAGAAATCCAGTTTGACACCCCCCCCACCGAGCTAAGGGTCTCTGCAAGCTGGCAAGATCAGGTACGTCAACCCTCCTCGCATCCTGCCATTGCACACCAGAAACCCAGCAAGGGTGAGAAGAGAGCCTCTGGGAACATGCAGAGCACAACACTCTACTGGCCCTCCTCCCATCGTCAGGTTGACAAAAACCACTTTCCCAAAGAGTGACCACCAGAAGTTGAATTATGGAAAACTTAAAAACCTGCTGGAATGCAGGGGGTCCTCAACTTATAACCAACATTTCCATGGCTAAGCAAGATGGTTTTGCAGTAAGCTTTTCCCCGTGTTAGCTACCAACTTCCTTGCAAAGTGAGTAACTGTAGTTGTTAAGTTACTAATAAGTGAATCTGGCTTCCCTCATTTGACTTTGCTTGACAGAAGGTTGCAAAAGGGGGTGTGACCCTGGGACATTGTGACTGTTGTAAATATGTGTCAGCTGCCAAGTGTCTGAACACTGATTATGTGACTGGTAAGATGCCGGAAAGGTCGTAAGTATCAAAAAGGGCCATAAGTCACCTTTTCAGTGTTATTGTAAGTTCGGTCACTAAATGAATGGTTGTTAAGTCAATGACTGCCTGCACTTAGAAGTAATTGAACCCCCTCAGCTCCTACAGGTATTTTCCCATCTGCTTGGTGTTGGGACATAACTGGGTGGCACTTCAACCCCCAAAACTCTTCCTGGATGTGTAATGTACAACCATGGGCTGATTCAAGGATTCGAATCCAGACCTGAGTTTTCCCAGGATCCCAGTCAGAGATGTGATGGTTCTTCCAATTGTGTCACTGGGAGTCCTCGGTTTAACAACAGTTCACTTAGTGATGGTTCAAAGTTACCGTGGCAGTGAAAAAAAAGTGACTGACAATGGCTATTCACACTTATGATGTTCGGTCCCATGGTCAAAATTCAGATGCATGGCCACTGACTTCCGCTTATGTCGGTCATGGTGTGCTGGGATCCCCTTTTTGAGACCTTCTGATAAGCCAAATTTGCTTAATAACCAGGTTACCCGCTTAACTGCAACAATTCAATGAACAAGTGGGGTGGAAAAAAGTCGTAACATGGGGCAAAATTCACTTAACAACGTAAGCTTGGGGGAGGGGGGTCCATTATGGTCCTAAGTCAAGGACTACTTGCATTTCTTCCATGTTTCCCTGAAAATAAGATTCTGTCTTATTTTGTTTGCCACCAAAAAAGGTACCAGGTCTTGTTTTCGGGGGATGTCCTCCACGGACTAACCTCACTTGCATGCATCGCCCCCGGCCTCCTTCCGGAAGTCCTTATTCTGCAGCTGGCAAGGCTTTCCTGAAAGCCTCTGCAGCTGATAACCGCCAATAACTCTGGATTGATCTAGAGCTTTGCTATCAGCTCCAGAAGAAATGGGCCGGCAATGCAGGTGTCGAGGTGTGTGAGGCCTGGCTACAACTGTCCAAAAGGAAGTAGTAGGGCAGCTGCACAACCCCCCCATCCCCAACCTAGCTTAATTTTTACCCGTCCATTCTGGAGTGGATGGGAATCTTCATTAGGGCTTATTTTGGATGCACATGTAAAAAATCAAGCTAGGCCTTACTTTCAGGGTAAGTCATATTTTCAGGGAAACAGGGTTGACCTATAAAACCTCTCTTGAATCACAACCAGTTGTAAAACAACCACTCATGCAAACTGAGGTCACACTGATTTTGCTTGTGATTTTATTCCGAGAATTTTTTTTTTTTTAAAAAAAGATTAAATTAACAGGAAAAACTTGCAAACTTTTTTTCCCAAAGGTGATGTGTATCCTAAAATCACAACAGACGCGCTGCGTGTAAAGACTAAAGCAGCATTTTGCAACTTCGGCCATTTTAAGATGGGTGGACTTCAACTCCCAGAATTCTCCATGTGAGGCAGGCTGGGGAATTCTGGGAGTTGAAGTCCACCCATCTTAAACACGATGAGATTGAAAAATACCAGACCAAAACCAGACTAAAACAATAACACACATTCTTGCTCCCCTCCCAGCCATTTGTAGAGTAGGAGTACTGACTGGGGATTATGGGATAGATAATCAAATACACCCAGGTTCCCCCCGCTGGGCACTGATAATTGGCACTTGGAGCTTGACATTTCGGTTCCTTTGCTAAGCCTTGGCGCAGAATTTGATGCCATGATCAGCCATTGATGGAGGGAGGGGGGCAGAGACGGGATTCCAAAATCCCAGTTTGCTGCCCGGTTACTGGGTGGGCGTGACCTACTGGAACATCGGGGGGGGGCATTTTTTGCCTGGCCCAGACTCCGGAGGCGTCCCTCAGGCCTCTGGGAGGGCAAAAACAGCCTCCCCTGAACTCTGGAGGACCTCCGGAAGCCAGAAACAGGCCCGTTTCCTGACTTCCGGAACTACTAGTTCGGCCTGTTTCCCCCCCCCTCCCCAGAGCTTCCACGCAGACCCTGCACTTAACCTGCATCCCAAATGGGCTGTGTGGTGACTCCTGGGAAAGCGGGGCAAGGCAGGTAGGGCCAGCCAGTTGGTTCAACTACCGGTTCAGCGAACCAAATGTAAATTTAACAACCGGTTCGCATGAACCTGCCCGAACCGGCTGAATCCCACCTCTACGGATGGATAGGGGAGAAGGGGTGCATTTTGCACAAGTACACAACTTGAGAGGGAGCCCCATGCTATTCTAATGTGGCTCTCCAAATACCTGAGGGCAAGCTGTTCCCCCTCCCCCAAATGCAGGCCCTCTCCCCCCTCTTCAAAAAGCCACCCAACTCAGAAGCCCCATCCATCTGGCAGGAAGGAAAAAACAGACCGGAGGTGTGTGTGTGTGGGGCGGCTAAGAGGAGGGTGCAAGAGGTCGCTGTGGGAAGGTGAAAAAAGTCAAAATGGGCAGCCCCGTTTGGATGCCCTCTTGTCTGTTTGGATTCCCTGCGGATGTCCTGGGGGGAGGCGGGAATGTTTTGTTCTCAGGGAGAACAATCTAAGAATGGCCGAGGGAATTTGTGCAAGTTTGTGCGAGGAATTTGTGCAAGAAGGAATTTACTGCAAGAGGAAATTTCTGCAAGAGGGAATTTGTGCAAGGGAATTTGTGCAAGGGGGAATTTGTGCAAGGGAATTTCTGCAAGAGGGGATTTACTGCAAGAAGGAATTTGTGCAAGAAGGAATTTGTACAAGGGAATTTGTGCAAGAGGAAATTTGTGCAAGAGGGAATTTACTGCAAGAGGGAATTTGTGCATGGGGGAATTTGTGCAAGAGGGAATTTGTGCAAGGGAATTTGTGCAAGGGGGAATTTGTGCAAGGGAATTTCTGCAAGAGGGGATTTACTGCAAGAGGGAATTTGTGCAAGAGGGAATTTGTACAAGGGAATTTGTGCAAGAGGGAATTTGTACAAGGGAATTTGTGCAAGAGGAAATTTGTGCAAGAGGGAATTTACTGCAAGAGGGAATTTGTGCATGGGGGAATTTGTGCAAGAGGGAATTTGTACAAGGGAATTTGTGCAAGGGGGAATTTGTGCAAGGGGAATTTCTGCAAGAGGGAATTTACTGCAAGAGGGGATTTCTGCAAGTTTGGGTGAGGAATTTCTGCAGGGGAATTTCTGCAAGCAAACTTGGATGAGAGCATTTGCTCAAGGGAATTTCTGCAAGGAATATTTGGGGAAGAGGAAGGGGGAGTTCAACCAGAAACCTTTGTGGGGGCGGGTAACCCCAAACCGAGCGTTGTCCCCGTTGCTGAGAGTGACAGGAACCAAGGTGGCTGAGGCAAGTTTTGGCTGAGAGATTTGGCCACGAAGGGCTGGATTTTAACCTCTCCAATCCCAGGAACTACACCCATATTTGGCTAATGCAGGTTTTTTTGGGGGGGGGGGGCAGGGGGAATCTCAGAGCTGTGGGGGAGAGAATAGGGAATCCATCAGGAGTGGCACTGTGGGTCTGCACCCGCAAGGTTGCCCAGTTAAACAGAGGGCATTGGTTTCAGGTTCCGGGTTCGACTTTCCTAAAAACCCGCTCTTTTGCAGATAAAGATGGTTTAAGGCAGGAGATTCCAAAGTTCAGCCTTTTTAAGGATGGTGGACTTCAACTCCCAGAATTCCCCAGCCAGCAGAGAGTTCTGGGAGTTGAAGTCCCCCAGTCTTAAAGAGGCCACATTTGGAGATCCCTGGTTTAAGGCAACTGGCAGGTAAATCTGTAGTAACAACGGGGCTTTTTATGTCGCTGCGACAAATAACCCCTGGTTCTTGCTTGCGCATTTACACACTTGATCACATGCACACATGTAATGCTCAACAGAGCCGTCCATCTCTGCTCTGGATTCAAATCCCACCTTTGGATTCCTGTAGCCATTCAGCTCTTCAACGGGGGTCTGCTCGGCCGCCGGACCCCCCTTTTTGGAGATCGGCCTGCAGGAGCCACCGAGGTCAAGCGGCTATCATAATCCCCGGACTCTCTGCCAAGCTGGGCACCATCCCAATCCAGTTGGGTCAAGCAGGTGAAGAAATTGGGCACCGTCATCAGGACGAGGCTCCCGGCCAAGATGAAAGAGCCGGCGGCAAGGAAGGAGGCCGCGTAGTTGCCGGTGAGATCTCGCAGCCAACCTGAAATTAAACAGCCAAATGGCGAAGCCATGCCAAAAGGTAACTCAAGGGTGAATGGCAATGTCTGGTTCAATCACCCGTAGCTGCAGGAACCAATCAACCTGGACATCACCACACCTGGATCCTGCCTGCATGGATGGCACAGCTGGGGAATATTTCATGGCCCAGCTAGGTCACGTTATCAATGCTAGAAGGAGGGGGGGGTTGTGGGGAGGGGGACGAGGAGGAGGAACTATGGGGTCCTTGGTGCTCTCTGAGCTGGGTTCTATTCTTGCAGACATTTCATGGCCCAACTAGGGAATATCATCAGTGCTAGCAACATTGCCAGAAAACCAGCAAGCTCCAAGAGCACCAAGCAACCTCATTTCAACCCTGAATTACAAAGGTTCTCCTTTATTTTCCACCTGAGTCTCCTCGGATCTGGGCCCTTACTCTAAGCCTGTGATAGCGAACCTACGCATGTGTGGCACAGGTGGCATGCAGACCCATTGTGTGGGCATGCGGACCCTAGCCAAACTTCTGTGCATGCAGGCATCTCCCTGCTGATTTTTGGCCCATTTGAAGCCATTTTCGCCCTCCCGGAGCCTAGAGGGAAGCCTCTGCAGCCTTGGGAGGCCGAAAAACAGGCCTTCTGGAAATACCCATAGTGCTGAAACAGGCCCGTTTTTCGGCCACCCGAGGCTGCAGAGGGTTCTCTTGAGCCTCTGAGAGGGTAAAAATGGCATCAAACAGGCCAAAAATCAGCTGGGAAATGTACGTGCGCAGTGTAGGTAAGGGGGGTGTTGCGCGTGCATGCATGGGGGGGCACATTGCATTGTGGGTGCCAGCACACTCGCACACATATGCTATCAGCCAGGGGTGGGATTCACATTTTTAACAACCGGTTCTGTGGGCATGGCTTAGGTGGTAGGTGTGGCTTGGTGGTCATGTGACTGGGTGGACATGGCTACAGTCATGTGATTGGCTGGGCATGGCCAACTCAATATCACTCACTTCGAGGCACGCATCTCCTCGCCTGGTCTCTCATGACTGTGGGGATGCTGCAACAGTCGTAAGTGTGAAAAATGGTCGTAAGTCACTTTTTTCAGTGCCATTGTAACTTGAATGGTCCCTCCACCCAAGCAAAGTGCCAGCAAAGGAGGAAAAAAAAAAACTCCAGAGAAATTCCTGAGACAGGAAGTCTCGTCCTGCCAAGAATGTAACAAGGGTGAACGGAGAGGCAGTTTCTGTAAGCAACACCAGAATGTTTCCTTCCTGCCTTCCTTACAGGATTAGCCCAGTAATTTCTTCTAACAACCGGTTCTCCGAACTTCTTAGAATGTTAACAACCGGTTCTAGCAAATAGGTGCAAATTGGTAGAATCCTACCCCTGCTATCGGCACACCACAACAAAGAGGTTTGCCATCACTGTTGTAAGCTAAAGAGTCCCCTGCTTCATTTCCTGAAGCAGGAAACAAACCATGATGTGACATGGGATCAGACATCGGGGGGGGGGGGGAGAATGTTGCCATCTACGTATCCTTTAACGGGTCTGCACAACACCCAAATACAACCTTGGAGAATTCCTCCAGTGCTGTTGGAAAACATATAATTCACAATCCCAACATCTCAACGGGATCAAAATCTGTTTTCTCCTGTAAACCAGGATCCCTGCAACACTAGCAGAAACCAAAAGAACAAGTTTCTGACATGTGCCCACGATTCTGTTGTGGCCTGTCAGTTGCTGGCCACCTCCAGCAACCAAATCAGAAGAGGCGGAGGAGGTGGAGTGGGAGTCAAGGTCACCATCAAAGCAACCTGGGACTCCAAGGGGGGAAAGAGGGAATGGAGCTGGGAGAGAGAGTGAGAGAGAGAGAGAGAGAGAGAGAAAGAGAGAGAGAGAAAGAGAGAGAGAGAGAGAGAAAGAGAGAGAGAGAGAGAGAAAGAGAAAGAAAGAGAAAGGGAGAGAAAGAGAAAG